>SZYD01000195.1:0-104363 GCA_009363875.1 Mikania micrantha | reverse complement strand
CAACTGGAATCGTCCTCTAATTTCCATCAATCACATCCTTGCACAAGGTTATCTATTTTTTATTTCAATTTAGGTTTTTAATTTGACTATTCTTATTTTCATATGCTAATGATTTAGACATCTGATTAGGCTTTAGATTAAAAAATTTTCATTGTAACTCAAATTTAAATCTTGATCTTACATGATAAATGGATGATAAAATTGCAAGGATTAGCAATTGCTAATGTGACAAATATGAGTGCTACATTTTTGGTAATTGACTATATCGTTCATGCTTTTGTGATTATAATAAAAATTTTTAATTGGCCAATTTGATGTGTATTTTTTTTACAGATATGTCGACTAAGGCCATATCTAGTAGACTTTATTTGATTTATTTAATAATTTACAATAATATTAGCATGTAGGCAAAAACTTTAATATCCTTGTTTCAAACTCTAATGGAATCGTCTGCTTATTGGCATCTATCACATACTGCATCAGGTATTCTAATTTATTATTCATTGATTTCTGTTTTATTAATTTGATAATGTGTTTCTTTTTTTTAATATTGATGATTGAGTATCTGGTTAGATAACTTTCATATTAATAGAAATTTTGATTACAACTCAAAAGCTTATTAGAAAGAGGTAAACTAGTCTATAAATTTACGTTGCTAAATAGTTTTAAAAGGGGGCTGTCAAAGGATGTTAAGAGGCTGTTTGGGTGTTACATTTAGTGCATAAATGTGGCTGAATAATTCAGCAATTGGGGCTGTCAAACAACAACAATAAATTCAAAAATGAGCAAATAATTTTGCAATTAGGGCTTGCTTTCTACATGTTTATTCATAGGACAATCAGATTCTTTCATCTTCATTTCATGTGAGCTGATAAAAATTGCTCAATAGTTACTGAAAATACCTTTCTCAAATTAACTTTACTCAATAATTCAAAATTGATCTAAACTTATTGTGTTTGACTATGAAAGCCAACTTTAATACCGCTCTTTAAAAATATTGTCTGTTTCTAATTTATATCTAAGAAAATCCATATAGAACTCTGAATAAAGTCCAACCTAGAGTCTTGAATCTCCACAGATAGGTGTGATCTAATATGTGCATCCAACGGGTCTGTATGGCATCGTCGGGACGCATAGGCCACATTGCTGGCAATGCCAAATATTTGCTATCAAATGACTCTTACTAACACGATACACGTATATCACCCCATGCCCACAAGCCAAGTGCCAAGCAGCCCCCTAGTCTGGCCGCAACCCTGCCCCACATCCGTGCAGCCCTTATGAATGCTAGAAAACACCACTAATTGTGACCCCCTTCACAAGTCGAGACGATTAATGGCTAAAAAAACCTGTTACAACTTTAACTGGGTCGCTAGGACTGCAACATGGTTGCACCATGGCTGCAATGTGGGTGCAGCGTGGCTGCAAGCGGGCTGCAACATGGCTGCAACAGCAACGTGCCTGCAACATGTCTGGCCTATTGATATTATTAATGTTCTTTAAATAACTTGTTTTAGTGTGTTTGTACATTTCTGTAGGCAAATCTTCAGCCTACACATGATGATCCAGAGTTAGTTACAAGCACTTGTGGCGAGCTTTCAATTGAAGAGACTTAATACTTGGTCATCATTGTTAACGAAGACCTCGAGTGAAGATTTAAAGACAAAGGCTTGATTAATTTATATTTTAGTTAAACTTTTAATGGGTCAAATGCGTCATGAAACCAACACCGATTCCAAGAAGTTATGTAAGAATTGTTAAAAACCTAACAAACATCTATTAGGATTTAGAGAAATTATTATAATGGATGAATTGAATAAATCTATATTTTGCTATTTGATTGGTTGTTTTTTAAATGTTTTGACATGTTGATTGATGGAGTGTGTGGAGTTTAAATTTCAGTTTTTTCATCATTATATTACCATCTGTTTTTGTTTTTTACTTTTTGGTATTAGATGGGTTATTTTAAGACACGAAACGTTTTGATTTTGTGTATTTTTTTGTGGAAATATGTTTTGGGAAAATCTTTGTAATAAAGGTAGGTGAGGCCATCAAAGTTATACTACTTGGACCTGTGTATGTTTCTAAAACATGTTTTTTTCTTTTTGTTTAGCACATCGTACTTATAGTGTGATAGTTAGTTGGATTTTGTATTGTTTGCATTTGTTAGCATGTTTTTTTAGTTATGCATTGGCAAGTATCTTATTTTGTATGCCTCCTTAATGATTGTAATCTTTTTTGTTAGTAGTATATATTTTTCCAAGAAAATCCTTTTATCCAAAAAAAATGGTTATTTTTTTAATGACCAGTCTTGATCAGGACCCATCTTGACCCGTCACCCTATTGAACTGATCGTTGAAAGATTAAATTACAATAGGTAAGACACTATTTATCCGGCTGGTTTGACTTAAAAGACCAAATCGGTAACCCTCTAGAGGACTAAATATTAGTCTCTAATAAACTTTCAAAAAATATTTTGCTACTTATTTTTAACCTCAGATACTACTTATCAAATGCAAATTTAAAGTAAACAGAATTAACTACCGATCATTTGCTTTAACAGTTTTATATTTATAACATAATATCAGTCTCTAATTCTGTTCTTTTGGAAAATTTTAGTAACTGAAATTTAGTACCTAATTTTTCGATTATATTCTATACAAAAGTTTGGCATCCAACACATTTGCATCATCCGTTATTACAAAGTGTACATATTTGAGACTGAAATTCAGTAGCTACTAATATTACCTCCAAATTTTTTTTGACACAAACAAATTAGCAACTGAATTACAGTCCCAAATAATTATCAAGTTATTAGGGACTGATTATTAGTCGCCAAAATTTACCAAAAAAAAATCAGTCCCTAATAAATTAAGGACTGATAATTCAGTCCTAGATGCTATATATCTGAGACTGAAAATCAGTTACACATTACCAACATTTAGTCTCTAATATCACTTTTTTTTGTAGTGAATTTACGTGACTCTTTGTGGTTCGAAATTTATATAAACATCCGTGAGGTCAATGCGATCAAATTAATATAACCATGACTTTTTTCGGGAACTTAATAATATGTTAAAAGAAGTGAACATTAAAAATATATGAGTAAGTGTGAGAGTGAACTTTAAAAATAAGAGTTCAAAATTCATGGTTAGAAAATAAAAACATTCAAAATAATTCATAATCATTTTGAAGCTTTAGGCGGTTTGAGAACTTTTGTCGTGGTTAACTTTTTTTTGTCGAGGTTCAAACCACTTGCCGCGGTTTTTTCTGCGGTTTCGCTAATACTAAACTATTTTTGCCGCGGTTGATTATTAGTCGCGGTTCAAAACTACTTTTTGGCCGCGATTTTTTCTTCAAAAAAACAACAAAATCTAATAAAAATTATTGTTAGTGGTCACCCATAATAATTGCAGTCGTCGTAATGTATATATAGCAATAATAAAGTGAGTGTAACTATGATTTTTCACCCTACTACCTCTTAAATCCAACATTTTTTTGTCAAGAAGATATTTTACCTGAATGCATTGTATGACTCAAAATTCTTTCACAATTTTTTCATGAAAAGGAAATATCATCATCAATACTAGCATTAGAAGCCAATGTTATATATTGTCTTAAAAAACTTAAACCATGCAACTTAGGATTATATTTGCCAAGAATATGTCATAACTTTCTCTTAGCACCTAACATCCATAAAATATGGGATTTTGCTCACAAGGTTACTAAAAAACTTGATCTTTTGTGTGTTTCCTCACCGGTCTGACCGGATTCAAGTATCGAATAATATCTTAAATACTTAAAAAATATAAAAAATTATATAGTTAAAAAACATTTAAGCAACCATAATCATGCTTTAGAAAATATAGGGTTCAGATTTAATGTTTTACTTTATGGATTTAGGTGAGGTGGAGGGAAAACATGCCAAACTGCATCCGGTTTGCGGTTCGCTGTCGACCGGTCTGACTGGTAACAGCTGGCTCAACTAAGGGTAGTCTAAAGAGATTAAACCGAACCAATTTTTATCACTGGTTCCTGGTTTGACCGATCAGTCTAGTTCGGCCGTGAAAACACTCATCTCTCATCAGAAAAAAAGAGTAAAATCTTTTATTTGAAAAAGGATCATAGGCTTAAATTCGAAAACAAAAGAGAAACTTGCATATAAGCTACAACAAATCTGCATACTACATAGTACATGACAAATCTGCATCTACGAGCCGCTCGCTTATTGAAACATCGATGGATGTCATCCTACGTGAGCACACATTCATAATCGTCGCACGCTATCATGCCTTGCCAAACCGACCCTTAAGAAAGCAACTATGTTTTCTCTTGGAGGCAGGCAGTCCTTGACAGCTTGACAGTTAATACAGTTATCAGCCCATTCGGTTAACTTCGGAAACTTGTCTTTGGCCAGTATCTTTATTCCCAATGCTTCTTCAGCTGCTCCAAGCCAAAAGGCTATGAAAACAGCAGAAATATCAACAAGATTGATGCTGTCACCTCCAAAAAATTCTTGCCTTTGAGTTCATTTTCTAGAAATTGAAGTTGCTCATGAGCTTCTGCAACAGCTTGCTCCTGTCCATGGCTGCCAAGAGCCTTGAATACTGCAGGTTGGCACTAAATACACCAAATAATATAAAATCAGTTCTGGTTAAACAGTAAAAGTAGACCAATTTTGCAGATTCGCAAGGATGTCACTAGCTATAGATCATCAAGCATCAAATGGAGAATAAATCACACAAATGTAACACAACCCAATTAGTTCCTGGGTTGACCCGTTTAATCAGTTATTAATTTTTCAAAAAATATGTGTTGTAAAAAGCAAAAACTTAAACCATTTGTGTCTTTATAGTAAAAATTCATTGGTTCAAAACTTATTGACATTAGTTAAGCATAAATGTTCAAAAAAATGTAGATTTAGAATTTTAAGTATTAACATGTAAAGAAATTAATTAGGTTCATAAAGAATACAAGTGTCATGTTTGTGTATGTGTGTCAATATTTTCAGGTTAATATCGTGTAGTATAAAATTAAGGATGACAAAATGGGTAATGGATTGTTGGGTTGGGTCGGGGGTAACAGTACATAATGAGTTGGATCGGGATGAGTTTTAAGCAAAATCAGTTTGAGTCTTAATAAATTGTTTTTAAAAAAACTATTTAGTTTAAGTAAAAATGAGTTGCAAGTAAACAAATAGCTTATTTGTATAATCTTTAGTAATCTTATCATCAAAGATACTATTGATAATTTTACTCATTTATATATATTCTAATCTCATAATTTTTAGGTTAGCCATCTTGACCCATATTGTACTGTATTAAGGTATTACATCTCAAACTGTTGTATGCAATGACAAAGGAATATGGAATACCTATTATATCCTTTATATGATTTACTCATTACAACTTAAAATACAATAATTGTTTACCCAAACATTTTGCTTTAGGTTAAGACTCAGAGATCTATATAAATTTATCATAACTTGTTTGCTCGTGTAAAATTTTCATAACTTGTTTAACAGGTCTAATATTTTGTTAAGTAAAATTTTCATAACTTGTTTAGCAGGTCTAATATTTTGTTAAAATAATTAAAGCATGCTGGATTCATGTTTTACAATTTATTAAAAATCGTCAAATGAGCATCAAAACGGATATTCTCAGATCATATGGATCTTGATCCCAATCCTAAATGTTTAAACCTTATAGATCATATTCATATGATTCCCTCCACAAAATAGTTCAAATTACATGAAACCAGATGCATTACTCTACATAATCGATTAACACTTGCATAATCATAAAAACCAGTAGGCATTAGCGATGAAAATTACCTTATCGTCAATGAATTTCGCCCAAAATCGAGCCCGAGCCTCTCGTAATCATCCTGGGGCAAAATCGGAACTCCTTTCCAGGTTTCATCGATATACTCGATGATCACAAGAGACTCCGAGATCGGATTCCCGTTGTGAACGAACACAGGTACCTTTTTATGAACAGGATTGTATTTGATCAGATCGGCACTCTTGTTGCTAAGATCTTCTACCACGAATTCGTGCTTGATTTCCTTGAGGTTCAGAGCAATACTGACTCTGCAAACGAACGGACTTCCGGCGACTCCGTACAACTTCACTTCATCCGCCATTTTCCGGTGAACTGCTTCAATCGGCGATGCTTAGTTTCAGGTTTAGTTTTGGTGATGATTTGAGTTCTTCGGTGGGATGATTTATATATATAGTTACACTACCAGTGAGTAGTTGGTAGTTTATTATGGTATGAATGCATTATAAATTCACATTTCAGAGAGATGAACATGGTTTGTCATATGATTATGTGGGGTTGTTGAAGTTTGTGGTGACAAATGGTCAACGTATTCCAAAGTTTTTTTTTTCTTTTTCTTTTTAACATTAAACGTCTAGTCGTTTGGAATAATTCTTACAAATAGATCACCCTTACATTCGAATAACAGAGCGTGGTAACCTGACCCACCCGTCTGAAGTAATATTTAATTTAAGTGAGACTCTAACCCAACACCTCTTTTATTAAAAGTTAAAAGGTTACTACTATGTTAGAAACCCTTTGATGCATTCGAAAGGTTTTAACATGATACATTATCCTCGTCAACTGGATACATCAACTAAACTTTCTAGTCAGATTCAAACCCACAACTTTATGTTTTCTAAGCCTTATTTTTAGTATTTGTTTCTAGCTTGTCTAGAAACAATTGGTTCTGCTTAATAATGAGTTTTTTTGGTACAAGTTTCATTCAGTGTTTTTTTACTTAAAGGTCAAAAATGTATTGATTATTTAAGGTTTGTAAATATCTTATATCCCTTGTATTATCCTTATCAAATCAGCAACATCACACATACTATAGTTACTTATATTTTAAAAAAAGACTTTTTTAATATAAATATATAAAAAATTAGTGTTATTATACAAATGATCTTTAACTTGTTCAATTGCCTACGAAAGTTACATTTGACATTGTGACATGACTCCTGAGTCTAATAAAGTGACAATTTGTGTTTGAATCGGTCCACTTATGTCGACGTATGCGCTTACGTAGTCAAGAAATAATGAATTTTTCAACAGCCTCTAGTTTGTTTGAATGATCATTTATTTCCATCATTTTTTTACTACAAAATGTGATTTCCTCGTCTAGGATGTCCTATGCTCGGTTTGGTTTGAATTTTGATTATGTTTTCGTAATACCGAAACCGATATAATCATTTTAAGTTATTGCAAACGGATCGGTTTTTGGTATTTCGCTTTTTTCCAGTGTTTTATTTCTTTTCTTTATTTTGTTCGTTGTCTCTCACACGCATCCAATCTAAAAACACAAACATGTATAACGATGAGTAATTTATAAATTAATTGATTGGATGTTAAATAAGACTAAAATTAGTTCAGTTTGGTTTTTTCGACTTTTGGAATATAAAAACCGAAACCAAACCTAAAAATTTGGTTTCGAATTTTTTTGATTATTCGTTCGGTTCGGTATTTTATTTTTGATTTTTTGCCCTCCCCTATAGTTAGATCAATGGAAATGTGTTGTTCATAAACACGATTAATGCTATTCTAGGTTCCACTCCTTGGCATTATTATCATACTTAAAAATCAATATAAAATTTTTTTACTACTAATTGTTTCTTTTTTAACTGTTAAAGTTTAAAATTTTAACTTCTTTTAACTTATTATAAAACTTTATAAAATATTATTATACATCTTTAAACTCTTAAAGTTTCGGAATGGCCTTTCTTTTTCTCTCTTAATATTTCTCTTAAATTCTTAGGCTGATATTTAAACCCCTTAACTTCCTAAAATATTTATAGAAAATAATTTTGACATTTTTAAGTTCCTAAAGTATCAAATTTAGTCATTTTGTTCCATAACTTAAAAAAACTACTATTTGCCTAATCCCTCGTTTTGTTCTATGATTTGGGACTCTAAGCTTATGTTCAGGAGTTGATTTAAGGAGATAAAAGAAAGGAAATACAAGGCAAGGAGAAACATTTTGTGTTCCCGAGTTTTATTTAACGAGGGAAAAGAAAGGAAAATAACATATGTCGTGTTCCCGAGTTTCATTTAAGGAGGGAAAGGAAGAAAAGTGAAAGGAAAACCATACAAAATTACTTAGTTTTTCCTTCCTTTCGATTTGAAAGGAAATGAAAGGAAAGAACTTCATTCTTTTCTTTTCCTTTCCTTTCCTTTCCTTTCGTTTCTTTTCTATTATATTCTCTCCTTTAATAAACTCGGGAACTGAGCGTAAGACTATGTGTAGTGGTCACCCCATCGAAATTTTCTGACACATCATCAACTCAATGAAAACCTTAAAACCTTACAGTAGTTACCCCATTGAAAAAAACCTTCTCCACTCTATCACATATTCACATTATCACCCCATCCCCACACAAAAACCTTCCCACCAATCACAAATGAGAGAAGAAAGTGGGGCGTGGGGGCCGCTGACTGCTGGAATTTGATCCTGCCGGGTTTGGGGGCGGGGTGCCCGCGTGCCCCGCTGAATGGAGCCATCCCGCTGGGTGCGCGAGGAAAGTATTACGAACGGCCTAATAATGAGTTTCAGTTGAATCACCTTTGTTTTCGTCAGCAACAAGACAATTGTTCGGTAGGTAGCCACCAATTTTACCTTTTTCATCACTTTACATAATAATCTTTTTTGATATCTTTTTTTTTTTTTGCCGGTTGTGATGACAAGATGGTAATATGATGTGTGTGCTAACTTGCATCTTGGCAAGTAAAATAATTTGTAGCCATGGTAAATTTGACCAACTTTTTGTTCATATTGAGTCTTAGTCAACATCGTATTTAAATAAAAAACAATTTCAAGTAATGTTTTTATGTCTAATTTGCGTGTGATACAACTTAGGTATGCACAATAACACTATAGCATTTGGTAAAACTAATTGCAGCTGTCACAAGATGTCCTTTTTACACGTGGTTTGCGATGTTGGCTTATTTTTGTGGATCGGATGATTTTGGTAGTTAGGATAAAAGACTCGGGATGAAATCTTTGATATGGCTTGTGTCAGCTGATTTTTGTCAATCAGATCAATTAAAGGGTTCTGACGAAATGTTTGATTTCTAAGGTTGAGGAATATTCAAGTTGTTGTGACAGATGTTGAGTGCATCTTCGGATTGGGAGATCTTGGGTGCTTGGGGTAGATAAAACGGATAAAACAAAACACGAATTTGATACCGAATGAATTGAAAGTCATGGCTAATACTTTCATATCAAACTAATTGTGATTTACCCAAATATTTGATCGGATCAAATTCAATTCAATTCCACGAACAAGTATGATTCGTAATAGATTTCGAATGAACCAGTGCTTTGATTGAATTCATGAAAACGAGACATTCAAAATTGAGCGGAAAATGCCCTTTGGCAGTTTTGAAGTTTTGTTTTTTTTCTTCCAAATTTGCTATTAAATTAATAAAACGAATTTTATGTCAAAATTCGTAAAATTAATTTTTCTTTTGATTTTTCAATACAGCAATAAAGTTTATGTAACATTCCTGTAATTTATAATAAACATTTATATTTATTAAATAATTTATGACGTCATTTGAAATTTTATATATACATATATATAATAGAAAACAAATTTAAACATACTTTAATATACATATATATCTATGTATGTATGCATGTATAATGTCAAAATTCGTAAAATTAATTTTTCTTTTGATTTTTCAATACAACAATAAAGGTTATGTAACATTCCTGTAATTTATAATAAACAATTATATTTATTAAATAATTTATGACGTCATTTGAAATTTTATATATACATATATATAATAGAAAACAAATTTAAACATGCTTTAATATACATATATATATCTATGTATGTATGCATGTATGTATGTATAATTAATTAATCAAATCTTAAATTTTACAAGTTAATTAAAAGGAACATATTATTAAAGTTCATAAATTTATAAGAAACATCATAAGATTTAGAATTCATTTATAAATAAATAACCTAAAAAAAATAAATTAAAATATATATATATATATATATATATATATATATATATATATAGGGATTCATTCTATTGAGAACCCACAAATTGTAAAGAATCAAAGGAACCACATTTATAGCCACAAGTTTTGAAGGGTATAAAAGTAATTTCCCTTAAAAATAGGGGAAGTTACCTTTATACCCTTCAAACTTGTGGCTAGAAATAGTTCTTTTAGTTCTTAACTTATAGTGGTTCTCAATTGAACATCGACTTATTCAATTGAGAACCATTAAATATCAAAGAACCATAAGAACTAATTTGAACCACATATTTTAAGGGGTATAAAAGTAATTTCCTTTTAAAATATTGGAAGTTACTTTTATACCCTTCTAAACTTGTGGTTAAAGTTGGTTCTTTTGGTTCTCACGTTTAAATCAAACCCTGTAAAAACAAGTATATAACCAAAAATTAACTGAGTAAATTCGCTCTTGCAATACCTACGAACGTCTCTGTATAATCCAAACACTTTTACAGACACCATAAATCTCGAATCAAAGCTCTAAAGGCTCGGCCGACTCGTTCTTCTCTTCCCCAATTGAAAGCCATCAAAACGAGAATGAAGGTAAACAAATCTTACACCATTTCGATCGGTTTTTCATATACAATTAAAGCCCCGTGTTAAATCTGGCTATCAAGTTCGAAATCGAACCGATTTGATCGCAAAATGGATATAGGGTTTCGATCATTTTGAAATTGATTTGGGAACCAAATCCGAACTAGGTTAAGGAAAATTAAACCGGATGATTTTCGCAGACTACGGTCTAGATCAACCGGTTAAACGCATACGTGTTTAGCGAATTGGTCGCGGGTTCGAATATGGTTTGAGCCAAGTTAAACCGGTTTTAAACCATTTTTTTATATTTAAAACTTCATTTTTATTTCTTATTTCACCTAAATTCATAAAAATTTAAAAATTTTGATTCTGGAAAATTAAATCAGAATTTATTTTTATTTTTGTCTTTATTTTTTTAAAAAGCACTATTATCTAACATAGTTTTCAGTAAATTACATTTATAAATTTCTTTTCTAACATTAAAGTGGAATAATGATTTTATTTAAAATCTTAAAAGGATTCTAGTTGATAAAAATTTTATAAATTACTTTCAAAATATTTTAATAATAATTTTATTAAATTGAAATAAAAGGTTTACTTAAACTAAACTTTGTTTAAATCTTAGAGTGAGATTATTTTAAAATCTTATATCAATTAAGCAAATATGTTATAAATTACCTTTTAATAACCTATGTTATACAAGTATTTATATAAACTAAAATATTTTTAAAGCTAAACATATATGTCTGCATTTTATAACGTTTAAATAAACTTTAATTATTTAAAATATTTATAACCTATCAATTCAACTATTTTGTATAACAAAGGAAAAATATGTTATAATGAATGTATATGATGACATATTCTTTAATAAAATTCTTTGGAAAATTTATTAAACATTATTTGAAATTGTTAAATGATAAAATTCAAGTAATGTAATATTTTGGTTAAACATAAAATGAATTTAATTTCAAAACTTTTTATTTATATATTTATGTAACATAAGCAATCTAAACATTCTCAAACATGATTACTACTTCCATTTAGCAAATCATGACGAAATTTACGTTTTAGTTATTCAAAACAAAATTTAACCTATTGACCCATTTAGACCCTAAATAAATTCATAGAAGAACATAATTATGTTAACATTATACCTAATGAACTATTTAGGTGAATGGAACAGTAAGTTGCACAGTAAATTTCACAGTAACTCAAGTACAAGCTATGTAAACTAGGTAGAGACTAGTGACACTTGATGCTAAACACAAACTATAATACTATGCTTCTGAAATTCTGATTTAAAACCTTATGGTTTAAACAGTCAGAAACACATCAGACAACGAGGAACAGACACACACATGCTTGATTTTGTATTATTAGGTTTAAACGTATGTGAGGATAAACAGAACAGAACTATAACAGTTGTTGTTACAGAATGCTAAACAGACGAATTATTCGTACAGGTGACGATCTGTATGAATAGATCTGAAAGTTTAACAATCTGGAATGATGACTGGACAGTAGAAAACAAAATCAGAAAGTGAAACGTACGATCGTGCTCGTACAGTTAGCGCTCTGTACGAAAACGTGCGTAAGTGACGTTTTCTGACGAAACGAAATGAAGATGATTAGAACGATAATAAATATAAGGAAATATAAAATTTCTTATTTTACAATTTTGAAAGTCATCAGAAATAAATTAAAAAGAAACCACATTAAATTAAATTACGTAAAATTCGCGAAGGAAATAACGAAACGCGTAAAATAATAAATTACGACAAATAATTCAAGAAAATAATATATAAAATAATTATTAGAAATAACCAACTTCCAAACATTTAAAAATAAATTCTTTTATTTACATTACAAAAACACGCGCATAATAATCCGGAAACGCAACGAAAACACGAACCGAGCAACCGAAACGAACACGAATACCCACGGGGTATATAAACACCAAATGAGATGGATTCTTCTCATTTTCACCATTTCTCTCTCTCTCTAAAACTCTCTCCCGTTTTCTCTCTCTTTAGAAGTTCAAGACTTCAAACCACCATAACTCACTTGTTCCTTGGCGGAATCACGTGTTCTTGGTGTCCACGTGAAGCTCTCATCATCCTCTACCTAGAAGTACAACCGATCTGAGGATCCCTCCACTGAAACTCGAGGTATGAAAGCTTGAATGTGTGAAAAAGTAGGGTTTTTGCTTAATCATTACATCGGTCCGAACCCATAACCGGGTTCAGCCCCACCATTTCGAGCTTTACACTCTCGAGAACGCATTAGCGCCTACCATCATCACCGGAATGATCTGGACAGCAGAGATACGAGTATGAAAGTGAAACATGTTACAGGTTCGCATGGTGGTTAGGTCAGCCGAACCCTCAAGCGGCCGAACCCCCACTGTCGAACCCAACAGCTGTGACCACCGAACCTTCCCATCACTCTCAGCGAACCTTTCTTCCCAAACCTAGGATAGTGAACCATCCATGCAAGCGAACCATCAAGCTGCCATGTCACGAACCTCCAATACCCACGAACCTGCATGCTAGCAGCCGAACCTTGATGGTTGCCGAACCTATGCAGTGCTGCCACGAACCATCCACCACCGAACCCATGTGAGGCCACCCTAGCCGAACCTGACATTATTTGGCGAACCTTGGATTCATCACGAACCCTGATGAAGGACCTACCTTGGGTGAACCTTGCATTCGTGACCGGTGAACCCTCCATCAACTTAGAATGGTCACCGAACCTTGATAATAGGTTCGCTGCTACCACGAGGAACCTCCCTAGATCGGTCATGCAGGCCTATAAGCGGCCCCAAAACCTTACCGGACACAGTTGGGCCACAAATCCTACGGCCCATTTCTTTTACCGCGGCCCACTAGGGCTGTCCGGCTCAACCAATCGGCCTAAAGCCCATGCGACTATTCGGTCCACGTATATAAATGCTTGGGCCACATATATAGCCTTAAATCGGCCCAAGAACAAGCAATGGGCCCATGAGGTTACTTTGGCCCACTCTTTGGGCCCATAGAGTTAGATCAACTCACATAACCCTCACGACCCGATTTACTATTCGGCCCAATTAAATTATGGCTCACATATCTACCCGGCCCAACCATTCAACTGGCCTAAAATCATATAGTTGTTTCGGCCCATGTACAAGTTTTTAGGCGAATCCAACATTCGGCTCATATACTTACGTATCTAAACTGACACTTTATCTAAACGATTTTGAATAACCATGCATGAACATTGGTTGCTTCACTACAAATGTGGTTTAATGAACTTCTAACTAGACCATAACTAACTCAAGTTAATGATGACAAAAAGTTGGGTTTTAAAAACTATACACTTTAAATACACTTAGGATAATGAGAACAGGGCCGAATAAAGACCGAGACACACAAGTGTTAGCCAACTTAGGGCTAACACCTACACGCACCTGATTTATCTAGAACGTATACTTATAAACTACAAACAACATGAAATCAATACAAGAACGTGAATACTACCACAAACACAACAAAGAGCGCACGCAGTCTAGTTTAAGCTAAGTCAACCACTTCAAGCACAAGGTGAGTTCATTTGTCCCTTTTCAAACTATTTTGTTTTTACTTCGGGACTGAGAAACATGTCAAATGTTTTGTATAAATGAATTATATAATTATTGCCATGTTTTATGAAATGCTTATTAACTTCTGTTTATAAAATTATTTATAAATTGTTAACTGTTGAGTTGTTCATTCATTTTGTTTATGCTAAATCTTTATGACTTCAGTTATAAACTATCATGATCATAAGTCATGATTGTAACTTTACTCAAACATAGACTTATTCAAATCATTACTCATACAGTTTCTCAAAAGCGTATTTCCTTAAACATATACTTTGTATGCTTAAGACTATTATTTAAGACTTATGCTTGATGCTTTTAAAGCAATATTTAATACTTACTTACTTAATGCTCAGTTATTTTACACTCGAATACTTTATGTTCAAATACTTTAAACTCAGATACTTTGGATGCGAGTACTTTAAGTTAAATTCTTTTGTTCAAATACTCAATAAACTCAGAAACTTAAACATGTTAACAAAGGGGATTCAAGTGGGTAAACAGGTACATGTGCACATGGTATCGGAAAGGTGAAACATTGAACAATCAGCAAGGACTTCGTAAGACAGACTGATTGGCCGCCGCGTCTTGACATTGGTCAAGCCCTACTAGTCATTCAGTGTTCTTCGTTGTCAGGACCTTGTAAGACAGACTGTTTGGCCATCGCGTGTTGACCTGCAAAGTCAAACCCTACTAGTCATTCAGTGCTCTTCATTGTCCATCCATGTTTTGTAACGGTGGCTAGGATGATTATGATATCAATTAGTAGGACTAGTGCCTACTAATGGATATCCTCTAATTGCACCCCGATGCAGACCGTTACACTCTAGTTGCTTCTGTAGATTGATACTGAATATCATTGGGTATCCTTTGGTGATGCACCCTCCCGAAATTCAGTTGTCCACAGAAGTGAACTCATAAACTCATTTTCAAACTCAAACATATGTGGTGATGGTTAGGAATGAAACGCTTAATTATCATTAACAACAATATGTTAAGCAGCCCGGTATGTGGTGGGACGGTGGCTGGGGTTTGTCCCCTACATATGCCCTATATATAAGCATACTTGGTTGGATAGCATAGGTGGTTGTTAGTGAGGTTAAGGTTGTCATTTCGGGGGAATCAAGGTAAACATATTCAGAATAATCAAACGTTTAGGATCAATAGTGTGGAATGGAATGCTTAATTATCATTAACAACAATATGTTAAGCAGCCTGGTATGTGGTGGGATGGTGGCTGGGGCTTGTCCCCTACATTTGCCCTATATATAAGCATACTCGGTTGGTTAGCATAGGTGGTCGTTAATGAGGTTAAGGTTGTCATTCGGGAAATCAGGGTAAACATTTACAGGGTAATCGAATTCTATAAATCAAAGGTTATGAAATCAAAGATACAAGATGGAACGCTTAATTATCATCAGGAACAATATATCATGTGGTTTGGTATATGGTGGGACGGTGGCTGGGCGGACGGTAAGTTCGACCCTACATATGCACTATATATAAGCATACTGAATCAGATGGTATAGGTGGTTAATGGTGAGGTTAAGGTTGCCATTCAAGTAGTTTTTCAAATGTTTTTATATAAAACTACATGAACTCACCAACCATTGTGTTGACTTTGTTTTCTTACATGTTTTTCTCAGGTGATGCACATGATTAAGTTAAGATTCAGGATTGCATGCTAGGATGCCCAGATATAGATCCTAGTTGACTTTTGGAGAAGCACATCTTTTGATATCTTGTACAGATGCAAGATATAAACATTTGATTCTTGGATAGGTTTACTTAATTAAATTACTAAACATTGATGTTGTAATTTAACTTTGTAATCCTAGTTTAAATGTTATTGTGCTTTAGTTATTCATAATATTGATGCTATGTAAACAATCTGATCATCACGATTATCACTCACGATATCGCGCCCCGAGAACCTTCCGCCCGACGAGGACTTCGATCCAACCCCGCCGGCTCGGGGTGTGACAGTGAACTTTGAACTTGTTGGATATACATTGAGCTATACTTTGACATACAGTACCTAAGACTACCACATATTAAGGTGAGTCCTCATAGCCTCTCTTTTATTTGTTTTGAACTTTGGGTTGAAACATGTTATCTTTGAACTTATGTTAACTTTTAAACATTTTCATGTGAACTTAGCTAATGGCTTTATAGTTTGTGAACTTTAGTTAAGGATAGGCGTTGATCATACACATTTAGCGACTATGATAGATCTATTGGACTGACCATCCCACCAATGTTTGATTTACCCTTTTGGGGAAGCCCGTGGTGATAGTTTGCTAGCTTGAGCATTGTTTGTAGTGCTAAACATTGGTCAAACATCATTTGTTAACATTAGTAGATCTGCCTTACTTGCTAGTTCATTTAAACTATGTTCATTATGCTTTGTGTTTACATATGACATCATTTATAACATTTTGTAAACATATTTTGGTGTGAGTGTTCAAACCTATGCACTTACCAACTATTCGTAGTTGACACTTGATTTTAAACATGTTTCAGGTGGAAATGACAAGTTAGCTATATTAGCGAGCTTGGATTAGCTTACATTTAATTTGTATTCAATGGATTAGAATTGAAAGAATGTAATAGTTAGGGTTTGATAAATTGAAGCAATGTAATAAATGTTTGAATTTAATTTATGAAATATTTACAGCTTTATACCTTGTGTTATGTGTTCAATCTACACTTCGTGTCCCCCGATGTTTCCGCCATCGGTCGTGGTGTTACAGGTTAGAATTTTTTTTTTGCCACTTGGATCCCGCTCTATCTGGGGGCGCTGCCCATGGACCTCCGCAAAGCCCCCTTGGAAACTTCATTGTATAATAAAACATTAAATAAAGGTGCATCTTACACACACACTTGTTTAATGAATTTTATGATTCGTATTGATCAACAAAATTAATCAAATTACACTAAAATATTAATATTAACATCAGGTACAAGTAGCTAATTTTCATCAACGTTATGCATAGGAAAGACCCTCTTTTTATGTCTATATGAGCTCACCATGGAATACATTATGGGATTTATACTGGCTATAATAAACTTTCTGACTTTCTCTAACTTTGATGATTGAGATTGAAAAATAGTGTTCTATCATGCTATAGGCTTCAAGGAATTTGTATATTTACTGACAAACCATTTTCTTAGCATAATTCTGTGTTTTGTCTTTTGAATTTGATTAGACAGGTCTTATCGTGTTTAACATGTAAGATACAACACCATTAATGTAAACATAAAACATAAAAACGACTTATTTGACATCTTACTTGATGATTTAAGCGTAATAGTTTTATACTTTTATGTATCAAAAAAGAAAATAATAACATCACATACCACACAAAACAAACCAGCTATCTAGAGCTGCTTATTGAAGTATCCATTTATGTCATATAAAAGAACTTTAACTCTAAAATCACACATTTATAACTGTCACTATTACGCCTTACCAAACCGCTTCTTGAAGAAAGCAACTGGGGTTTCTCTTGGAGGTAAGCCATCTTTGACAACTTGACAGTTAACATAGTTATCAGACCATTCGATTAATTTCGGGAACTTGTCTTTGATCAATATCTTGATTCCTAATGCTTCTTCAGCCGCTCCAACCCAATATGCTATGAATGTAGCAGAAATATCAACAAGATTGATGTTGTCACCTCCAAAAAACTTCTTGCCTTCGAGTTCGTTTTCAAGAAATTGAAGTTGCTCATGAACTTCTGCAACAGCTTCTTCCTGTCCATGGCTAGCTATAGCCTTGAATAGTGCAGGTTGGCACTGAAAAAACCGCATAATGTAAAATCAATTCTTAAAAAAATTGTAAAAGATGAAAAATATGAAACGTAAGCAAGGATGCCATTGCTGATCATCAAGGATCATACGTCAATATCTGTTTTTAGTCAGAAAGATTAAAAAAATGCCGGATTCATTTTTCCAAATTGCGGAAAATTGTCAAATGCATTGGAAAAGTATTGCTCAGCAAATCATATTGATTTAGATCCCAGTAGTTTACGTCTAAGCCTTAAAAAGCATATGATCCGTCTATAAAATTGTTCAGATGATATGAATTATGAAATCAGGAGAATTAGTGTAAATCATCGTGCATAATTATAAAAACAGTAGCGTTAATGAAGATTACTTTATCGTCAATGAATTTCGCCCAAAATCGAGCCTTAGCCTTCTCATAAGCATTTTGAGGCAAAATCGAAACTCCTTTCCAGGCTTCATCGATGTACTCGATGATCACAAGAGACTCCGAAATCGGATTCCCGTTGTGTACGAGCACAGGTACCTTTTTATGAACAGGATTGTATTTGATAAGATCGGCACTCTTGTTGCTCAGATCTTCTACCACGAATTCGTGCTTGATTTCCTTGAGGTTCAAAGCAATTTTCACTCTGCAAACGAAGGGACTTCCGGCAACTCCGTACAACTTCACTACATCCGCCATTTTCCGGTGAACTGCTTCAATCGCCGGTGCTTAGTTTAAGGTTATCTTGAAGATAATTTGAGTTCTTCGGTGGGATGATTTATATACACACACTACCGGTGAGTAGTTGGGAGTTCATTATGGAGATATATCAATTTTCAAATATATTGTGCTTTAAATACTTGTACAACATGCTGAAGAGTTAGTACGTTAACCTGGAATTAGCAACTTCAAAGAAAGAACAGAATTTGCGTATGATTACGAGGGAATTGTTGAAGTTTCTGGTCACAAACGGTCAACATCATGGAAAATAATCAACTTATATTATTTTTTTTTTTTTTTGAACGGCTTGGTACAACGACACCCAAGACGGGATTTCAACCGTCCCCTCGGATTTGACGCTCTGGGGCGTATGCCCGAGCCCACCCCAGGAGGAACCCCACAACTGGGTAAACCCCCTGACCTTGCTTCAGCAAATATGCCTCAGCCCGGATTCGAACCCAAGACCTCCCATAGGGAAGTCAAGGGGGTAACCATTAGGCTAGAAGCCCTTGATTATCAACTTATATTATTTAGAGTAAATTTGCCATTTTCCTCTTCAGGCTGGGAAGAATTTGCTATTTTCATCTAAATTTTTAAATTTTGGTAATTTGACATTGTAATTTTTGTTTTTTTTGTCATTTTACTTCAACTTGTTAACTTTATCTAATTACATCATTAAGTGTAAGGGTATTTTTGTCAATTTATATTAAACTCATAACAAAAGAAAAAGAAAAAGAAAAAGAGAATATTCAAATATTTTTGTGAAAAAAATAACAAAAATAATTTCAATATCCAACATCAAAAATATATTACAATAGCCTCTATATTATAGTTAAATATCTTCAATTATATAAGTTTTATATATTCTTAGTTAAAAAAACAAAAAAAAAAAGATTGCAACATAATATAAACAACAAAAATAATTTTAAGAGCAACATTCAACTTTAAAAGATTGCAAAAACATGCAAAAGTACATTAATTTGTACAAACATTAAAAAAACTAAGAATTTATATAACTTATATTATTAATAAAAATAATAAATTTATATATAAATTTGTTTTAATCGATTTACCGAATATACCAAACAAGTTTGGTTCAGTTTTTTCGGTGACGAATATAGTTTGGTTTTTGGTTTTAACGGTTTTTGGTTTTTTGAACACCTCTAGGTTATAAAAAAAGTAAGCATCCAACTAGAGGTGTTCATAAAACCAAAAACCGTTTAAAACCAAAAACCAAACTATATACGTAACCGAAAAAACTGAACCAAATTTGTTTGGTATATTCGGTAAATCGATTAAACCAAATTTAAATATAAATTTATTACATTTATTAATAGTATAAGTTATATAAATTCTTAGTTTTTTTAATGTTCGTACAAATTAATATACTTTTGCATGTTTTTGCAATCTTTTAAAATTGAATGTTGGTCTTTAAATTATTTTTGTTGTTTATATTCTGTTGCAATCTTTTTTTTTTTTGAACTAAGAATATATAAAACTTATATAATTGAAGATATTTGACTATAATATAGAGGCTATTGTAATATATTTTTGATGTTGGATATTGATATTGAAATAATTTTTGTTATTTTTTTCACAAAAATATTTGAATATTCTCTTTTTCTTTTTTTTTGTTATGATTTTAATATAAATTGACAAAAATACCTTTACACTTAATGGTGTAATTAGATAAAGTTAACAAGTTAGAGTAAAATGACAAAAAAACAAAAACTACAATGTCAAATTGGCAAAATTTAAAAATTTGGATGAAAATGGCAAATTCTTTCAAAGCATGTGGAGAAAAATGGCAATTTACTCTATTATTTAATTATTTTTATTAATTATGATAGATTTGGATATTAGCACATTAACTTGCCAAAGCCCAAAGGTGGTCTCATTAATGTCAAATAAAAATAAAACGTTCAAATAATTTATTAATTGTCCTGAATAAAACAATCAGATGTTTAAGAAGTATCGTTCCTAAAATGTAGTTTATTGATTTTTCATTTGACAATTGATACAATCTAATTTTCTTAAATGCTTCAAGCTTAATATTCTAAGCTTAATGGCTGCCCCTATTGGCTTTTATATAAGAGGTTTTGGGGTTCGAATTCAAGCCGTATATTTGCTAAATGAAGATTAGGCAGTTACTTAATAACAGAAATCCGAGAGAATGGTTTAGGATTATTTCTCAAAATAATTGTTATATGTGAGTCTTTTATTCATTCTCGTTAATCACGGAAATCTCATTTTTTGATAACTATGTCATGCAAACAGGTTTTAGTGAAAGTAGACTAGCTTGACACTAGCTTTTATTATATGAGTACCTATAATGGACGGATTTCAACCGATGCCACACAAACGTTATGCATGCAGCTTGACGAGGGCTTGATATATGTTTAATATGAAGGCTTGAAAAAAGGTGATGTAAAAGTTTTTTATTACTTTACGAAAAAATCGATCAAGCCGTTCGTTACGCTCAGGACCACGGTCACATAATTTCGTCATGCCTTTATCATGCTGTGCGTAATAGAAGAATGGGCGTGACCGTGCCATATGGGATGGTAAGTGGTTACAAGATGCTTTCACGCCCTACCACATTAATTTATATATTAAAAATCAACTGAAAGAAATAGGAAAGTTTTGTTTTTCGATTTTGGTCACCAAAGCTTTTATATAATATTAAGTTTTTTTTTTTATTTTAGCCACTAAAACTTTTAATGTTTTGTTTTTCTCGATTTTACCACTAAAACTTTTATATATTATAAGGTTTTGCTTTTTTCGATTTTGCCCACTAAAACTTTTAAAGTTTTGTTTTTTCGATTTTGGCCACTAAAACTTTTATATAATATAAAGTTTTGTTTTTTTGATTTTAGCCACTAAAAATAAAGCTTTGTTTCTTCGATTATGGTCACTAAAACTTTTGTATGATATAAAGTTTTGTTTTTTCGATTTTGGCCACAAAAACTTTTAAAGTTTTGCTTTTTCGATTTTTGCCGCTAAAACTTTAATATAAATCAAGTTTTGTTTTTTTTGAATTTGGCCACTAAAACTTTTTAAAGTTTTGTTTTTTTGATTTTGGCCACTAAAACTTTTATATAATATAAAGTTTTGTTTTTTCGATTTTGACCACTAAAACTTAATAGCAAAGTTTTGTTTTTCCGATTTTGGTCACTAAAACTTTTATATGATATAAAGTTTGTTTTTTCGATTTTGCCACTAAAACTTTTTAAAGTTTTTTTTTGATTTTGGTCACTAAAACTTTTATATTGTCACACCCCGGGCCGGCGGGGTTGGATCGGAGTCCCCGTCAGGCGGAAGGTTCCCGGGGCGCGATATCGGGTGTGATAATCGGGTTGATCAGATTGTTACATAGCATCAATGTTAAGAATCACTAAAGCACAATTAAGCATATGAATAGGATTACAAAGTTAAATTACAATGTCAATGTTTAATAATTTAACTTGGTAAACCTAACAAAAGAATGAATGTATTCTATCTTGTAAACTGTACAAGATATCCAAGAATGATTCGTATGATCAACAAAATATGTGCTTCCCAAATCACTAGGTCCTCTATCTAGGCCGCCTAGCATGCAATCCAAAAGCATATGTTTAAACCTGTGCATCACCTGAGAAAGCATGTAAGAAAACAAAGTCAACACAATGGTTGGTGAGTTCATGTAGTTTGTAAGTTTAAATAGTTTTAGCAAAGCGCCTGTAGGCAAAACCTTAACCTCATTAACTCCACATGTAATATCCAAATCGGTATGCTTATATATAGGGAATCCTGAAAGGGTCAAGCCCAGACGCTATCCCACCACATACTAATAAGCATATGACACTGTTATTAATGATAATTAAGCCTTTTACCTACCCATCCGTATAGTTTTCCCATCATAGTTTAAACACCTGTGTTTATAAGTTTACCCCAAATCACCAATAGTATACTTGAGTGTAGTCTGATAGATACCGGTATGGATAACCAGATGCCCGAAGGAATCCTATGTCAATCCAAACCGGCCCCAGGTGTGTTTAGCAACTCAGGGGGAGATAGAGGGTTTCCAGGTCGACACAAAGTCAACTATGGATCACAATATCGTCCTAGTTACTGATAACCCAGGTAAATAGATATGGGAAACACTGCATGGCAAGCACTGGGAGGCCATCAGTCAATTTCCTCGATAAGACTATGAAGAACACATGAAGGCAAGCACTGAGAGACCAACTATTGTTCTTCAAGTCCCGGCTAGGAGAACACCTGAAGGCAAGCACTGAGAGACCAACTATTGTTCTTCCATAGCCTATAGTTTTAGCATACAAAGAGTCCAGCATTTACGTAACTTGTGCACAAGAACTAGCTTTACAACCGGTAAGGCAAGCACTGAGAGGCCAAACCGTTGTTTGAGCATGGCAATCACATAGCATTCAAGAGTTTATAGTATCCATAGATTTAAGTATTCAAAGTATATGTATGTATGTATGCATTTAGTATCCCCATAGCCTTATAGTATCCTTAGCATTTAGAGTTACATTAGTCTTTAGCATTAAAACCCATAGCATTAACAGGTAGTATAATCTCATGGCATTAGTATTAAGCATAACCCGTAGTGTTAGTTCATAGCATAAACCCGTAGTATTAGCATTTAGTTTAACCCGTAGTCTTAGTATTAGCATAACTCATAGTATTCGCTTGAAACATGCTTTCATAGAATTAGCATCCACAATAGCATCATCAAATAATAAATACCTTTAGCACTTGGTATTATCACATAGCTTAAGTATTAGCAAGTAGCTTATGCCTTTAGCACTTGGCATCATCAAATAGCATTTAGTTTAGATAGAGTCTTATGCCTTTAGCACTTGGCATAATCAAATAGCATTTAGTTTAGATAGAGTCTTATGCCTTTAGCACTTGGCATAATAAAATAGCATTTAGTTTAGATAAAGTGTTATGCCTTTAGCACTTGGCATAATCGAATAGCCTTTAGTTTGAATAGAGTCTTATGCCTTTAGCACTTGGCATAATCCATAGTATAAAAGCATTTTGTTAAATTTAAAACATTTGTTTTAAAATGAATAACATGCTTCTCAGTCCCGAGTTAAAACCAAAATAGTTTGAAAAGGGACAATGAACTCACCTTGTAGTTGTGGTAGTTGACTTAGTCTCAAACAAGAATGCACGCGCTCTTTGTTGGAATTGATGTTGTTTTCACAATCCTGTATTGATTTCACGTTGTTTAACTTTGTAAGTATAAGTTTATGAATAGTTTGTGCGTGTGTAAGTGTTAGCCATGACTTTGGCTAACACTCAGATGTCTCGGTCATGATTCGGCCCTTGTTTGTTTGTTATGAATTTTATGTTTAAATTAGTTAACCATCATGACATTAGCGGTTCTAAGTTTAAACATAGATTGTAAATTAAAGGTTAGTAACCCTTAAATCTTGCAACTTAGTTATGTATCGTCATCATTTTACTTGTTTTAACACTTTGGAAACACTAGTTAACTCACGCAAGAGTGAAATGTTTCAAATCTCATTCCATCCTTTACACTCTAAAGACTTGTCACCCTTGCATTATTTGTTGTTTATTAACATTTCCCATGCAAAACTCCATTATAGATTATTCGTAAATTGCCTTTGTTTACATCTTACTGTTTGAGTCAAATCCTTCCAATGGGCCATCCACATGACCTTGGGCCGAATCAAAGATGTTGGGCCTGGACAGTGTAGGTTGGATAAGGATGTTTGGTCCGTAAGCCAACAGGAGAAATGGTGGGCCGAGACAAATAGGACGGCTGGGCCTAGAATTGCTGTTGGGTCTCATTGGGCCTTGGGCCTGGAAACAGTATATCGGGGCAGAATTGGGCCAATCCAGTGGGCCTATGATAACATGGGCCGAAAGAAAATGTTACTGGACTGAAATAAAATCAACTTAAACTTGTTACTTTGCGGTGTTGGCCTGAACTAGAGATTGTGTGGGCCATTGTTGGGTTACAAGGTTTTTATTGGGCCTGTTAAGTGCCAATGGGCCTGCTTAATTTATTGGGCCAACAGACTAGAGTTTCCCTTGGGCCGGCTGATAAAAAAAAAACGTTGACTGCATGGGGCTAGCTAGGTCGCCAGTATGATGCCAACTGAATGGTTGGGGTGGTCAGATGTGAAGTGTCGAATAAGGAGGCTCGAATGAGATGTCTAGCCGAATGAAATCCCGAATGACTTGACCGGCGAATAACTTGGTCTTGGTCGGATGTGGTTTATCCTGGCGAATGGAACCCGTCGAATGGGATAGTCGGCGAAGGAAGTGTATGGCGAATGGGGTGCTGTCGACTGAGGCAGGGTCGAATGAGGTGGTAGCCGAATAGCACCAGTAGGCCGAATGTGAGAGTGGACCAGCGAATGACTACTTCCGGCCACTAGTTCTCCTTCGGCGAATGGCCACTTTCGGCCTATCTGATTCCTTCATTCGGTGGCAGTGCACCGGTGGTCTAATGGTTCGAACCAGGGGGTGTCGAGTTAACATGGGTTGGTAGTGGAGTGTAAGAACTGGATTTTAGAAAGTGTAGAAGTCGAAAAGGGAAGGTGTAGTCCCGGTTTTACAGGTGGTTCAACAAAAGGTTTTGAAAACCCTATTTTTCGAAATCTTCACATCATCATACCTTGAAATTTCGTGGAGTTTAGCTTAGATCTGCTGTACTTTCATGTAAAGGAGGCTAAGAGCTTCACGTGGGTTCAAGAACCACTCGATTTCATCAAGAATTGAGGGAGATATGACGATTTAAAGTTCAAAAATGGTGAGGAGAAATGAAAACCGGGATTAGGGTTTTCAAGTGGGGAAGAAAGAGAAGAAATGGGTTATTTGGACTCATTAAGGGTATTTATACCCCGAGTGAGTTCGGGTTCGTTTTCGTTACTCGGTTCGCGTTTTCGTTGCTCGGTTCGCGTTTTCGTTACGTTTCCGGAACGTAACGCGCGTTTTTCGTAGGTTTTAAATAAAAGAATTATTTTATGACTTTTAAATTACATTTATATTCTTAAATACCATTATATTTTTAGAAATTATTTTAAATATAGTTATGTTATTTTATTTATCAGATTTAATATTTTTACGCGTTTATTGAATTTGTTTGCGATTTATTAAAATTGTTCTGTTTATTTTCCTTTATGATGAGTTTCAAAATTGTAAAATAGGAAATATTTTATTTCCTTGAATTTATGATCGTTCGTATCTTTTATCATTTTCGTTTTCGTTTCATCAGAACGCGTCACCATCGCGCGTATTCGTTCGAATCGTCATTCGAACGAACACGACGACAGTTTTGCTTTCCGACTTTTGTTTTCTACTTTTCAGTTATTATTTCAGAACGTTAAACCATCAGAATCATTCGTACAGATCGTCACCTCTGCGAATAACTCATCGGTTTAGCATTCCGTAACAACAACCGTTATCGTTTCGTTTTGTTTAACATCGCATACGTTTACACATTATAGCACATCAATAATCATTAGTATCACTGTTCCAGGTTGTCTGATGTGTTTCTGACTGTTAAACTGTAAAGTTTAATCAGATTTCAGAAACAGTAGTATAATAGTTTACTGTATAGCATTTCATAGTTGACAGTACATCAATAGTTTGCATAGTTTGTACCTGAGTTACTGTGCCGTTACTGTTCCGTTCACTGTTCCGGCGACGGTTCCGACACAGTTGTTACATATATAATATAAAGTTTTGTTTTTTCGATTTTGGTCACTAAAACTTTCACATAATGTAAAGTTTTGTTTATTTAATTTGGCCACTAAAACTTTTAAATTTTGTTTTTTCAATTTTGTATAATTTTATGTTTACATATATATATATATATATAATTGTATAGAGTTTCTGATGAGAGATTTGATTTTGCTATGTAACTTATAATTTTGCAAATGATATATAATACCCGTTATCGGAAGTGTACTGTGATAACCCGCTGCAACGCGCGGGTGGGATTAAACCTAGTATGATCTAATTAAGAACATTTAGATGATATTCTATTTCTTATTATTTTCTAAACATATAAACAAGGCCAAGTATAATGGTAAAAGATAATGTCGTTGAGAGTAAATTCAGCTTACGACGAGTAATTTAGATGGTGTAATTTTGAAATAATATAAATTAATCGTTAGATAAACAATATTTAACTTTCATTTAGTTATGGACTTTATAATTTTTACAACCGCAAATAAATTTAATTTTTTATTGTATTTTTTAAGAACGGTAGCTCAACTATTTTGGGGGTGATAAGCAAAATTAAAAGTTGGGGTCTTTCACGAAAGGTTACATTAAAAAACTTATCCTTTTGTCGAAGCTGCTAGCTAGGGACCGATAATAACAAACTAAAAGTTTTTATATGGTAGAGTTAGAAGATTTGTTTATATTTACATGTATTATATATTTAGATTAGATTGAATTTCTTTTTCTATTTTGTTTATATACAATTTTTTTAATAAAATATTTATAATTAAGTTTTTTATAATCTTTTGCAAATGAATATTAAAAGGCTTTTATGTGAGTGTTTTCCAAATCTTCTACTTTCTCCAGATTCTACAAGCCAAACATATCAGAATAAACCCACTACATATATAAGTTTTAAAAAATATTGATCTTATATTTTCGGGAACCTTAAACCCTTGTAGCCTATTGAGCATTTGAGCTTGTTCTATATTTGAACGGTAAAAGGCAATGTTTTGAAAACCGGACCGGCCGAACTGGGAACAGGTGGGTGAACCGGTCTGGTTATGGGTTTTGGGTGAACCGGCCGGTCGAACTGGTGGTCGGACCGTTTTTTTTATTTTTTTTGATTTTTTATATATATATATATTTATAAAATGTTTGTAAAATCATCAGGTTCTTAAATCCGGTTCAACCGGTCCGACCGGTCGGTCCTCTGACCAGTAAAAAGACCGATTCAACGTTCGGTCTGGTTCTGAAAACATTGGTAAAGGTTATAATTTATATAGTAGTATACTTTGTAAACATCCCGCTAAGAAAGGATAATACAAAACTCTAACTAAGAAAAATATATTAAAAAAAAAAAATCTACATCCATCAAAAGATGATACTTTATGATAACGAGACATCATGGTAGCAGCACAACCAAGTTTTATTGGGTTGGGATATTCGTACACCGGTATACAGATAACATTATTTTTTGAATTTTTTAGTATTAAAAAATATTTAAAAAATATATATAAATAAAAGTTATGTGAGTATGATGTGATTGATTTGACCTGAGTGTGGTGTATAAATAATGTGGGTGGTGTATGAATATTAGGACCCTTTTTATTTGGCTTAAAATTAATTTATATTATACTATTATAAATAATATGTGGTCAACTTGACTTTGAGAAATTGAGTCGAGAATTCCGGTGACTATGCGTATGTGCATACGTAATATAGAAATAGAGAAACTTCCTACATCTTCTACTTTGTTCGGAAACCTTTTACATAAAAAAATTTCATACACTCTATTTAGTTTACTTTATGACTATCTTCAATGGCGTTTTTATTTATTTATTTATTTATTTACTTATTTATTTTATTAATAAATTAATTTGCATCAAGATTTATCAAATTAGCAACATCTTGTAATATTCTATTGCACACTTTAAAAGAAAGATTTTAAAATAATATTTAATGTATCCACCGTAGTTGTTTTTAGAACCAGTTTAATCAATTTTGTTAGAAGCAAAATTATTTTTGATGTTTTTATAACTTAGTTGTAACATGTAAAAACAATAAAATTGAAATACTTAAGGTTGATAGTAAATAAACTTGTGTGCATTCTTAAATACTCATCTTATCTTATATTCACTGGGACCAAATACTATAGTAAAAGCTAATGGTCAAGCAACTCAAGTTCTAATTTTAAAATTTTTTACATATAGTTTGGGTTATTTTGGTTTGTGAGATTTTTTACCTTATGGGATCCGAAAAGAATAAGAGGCCAAAATAAAAGTTTTTTTTTTTTTTTTTTTCAAATTCAGGGTTTGACTAAATGGGATATTTATATATATATTAAAAGGCAAAAAATTGGAGTGAGACGATTTTACTATTCATTTAGTTACAAATTTCTATGCATATTTTACAAGTCCAGCATGCAAGTCTCTCACTTTTTCCCCAAATTCATGTTAGGGTCTCTCACATCTTTCACACACATATGCTTCACCCCACTCTCCGACAATTTCCGTCGTTCCTTTTCCTGACGCCTGAGCATCCGATGATGCTTTCGTTCTGGAAAAGTAGTTGTTGCAGGGAGACCGAAAACAGTCGGAGGAAGTGCCGTAAAAGGATGGCCAGAAACGTCAAATGGAAGAATGGTCTGGTCGGTTCAGTTACAATGTCCTGTGTTACCATAACCAATGGAATGGGTTTATTTCGTTCTCTCATGGTTTTGAAACCTTCAAAGATCGCTTAAGGTATTACCCTCTTTTCGTATGCACCTACTTCTTTGTTTTTCTTTTCTCTTTTGCATGATTTGTTAGATGATTTTACCAACTCTTCTCCCAAGCTCTCTCACCTTATGTTGATGGTTCCCAACATTCTCTGGTGACAAATTTCAGTTTTAGGTTCTTGAATTAGGTTTTTATGGGTGAGTTTTTGGGTTTTGCTTCCCAGGGTATGTTTTCTTTTCCCCCCAATTGATTGACAATGGAGAACACAATCTAGGAGAACCTAAGTTATACTTCTTTACCATCCATATATGTGTCTTTTTAGGGGTTTCAGTTCTTCTTGATCTTAAAACTAATATCCGTATCTTCATAAGAACATTTGAGTTCTTAATTGATGTAGGGGATAAAGCCTTTGTACAAGGTGTAAATCAATATGGAATTGCTGCATTTTTTTTAAAAAAAAATATCTTTATTTGATTGAGCATGCATGTCACATGAAAAAAACTCAGAAAAAAACTGAACCATCACACACTTGCTGCAACAAAAACAAGAAGTATGCTTCCAAACTTTGAGATTGATTTCATTTCACCAATTGTGTAATGCACAAAGTGTAGAGTGCTGGTAATATTATTATAATGAAATATATATACTTTTAAGATTGTTTGTAACTTTATGTCATATTATTAGCTTCAGCAATCTTCACTTCAAATTAAATGTTGGTCCAAGTTTCCAGCATACTTTCTAACCAGTAGGATGTTGTGTTTGACATCCTAACTAAATTCGATAGACAAGAGCATGACTAACGAGGGTGGGAAATTATGTAGGTTACAATGTGTTTGTTACCATAATAGAACTGTAATTAAAGAACAAAAATAAAATATATCATTTTATTAGGATTACAAATTTATTATAAGTTTTTACAACTATAATTCAATTTTAGATGCATAGTATTATTTCACATATGGTTTATTATGTAATACCAGTCATTAACAAACATAGATCTTATTCTTATGAGTTATCATGTAATATCAATTATTTCCCAAAAATCTCTTATTCTTAAGAGTAATAATGTAATACCAGTCATTTACACTCTCACACACATCTATATCATTTCTTCTTTTTTTTTTTTATCTCCTTTGGAATCTAAAAAATGACGTGTCATTATATTCATAAATGGACTTTTGAGCTTCAGCCAATTTTTTGATGGTGTCATTCATCTTGAGGTCCCAAAAATGACATATACACGCATACATATGGTTCAGTCCGTTTTTTTTAGCCTAAATGATACTAGAAGTTTAGCTAAACTTGAAAATAAATACGGGTTTGTTGCCTTTATTCATGCACATTTTTAAATGACATTACTTTTGTATGATTTCAGTTGATATTTTGATGTAAATTTGCTTAAAGATCGAGCATTACTTATCATTTTTTAAATGTTACACTGTATTATCTTTAAATGTTAAACCTTTTACTTCTATTTATTAAAAAATCAAATCAGGACCCGCTGTGAAGCGCGGGTTACGCCTACTAGTTATTATAAATTCGTAAAAAAAACTTGTAGAACTTGATTTAATTGGAAATTTGGAACTTTGCAGTTTATAAATCCACGAAAAAACTTTTAGTTTATTATTGTTAGTCTTAAGTCTGAATAAAAGGAGAAGGGTTTCAACGTAACCGTTAGTAAAAGACACATATTTATATTTTGCTAAAGGCCCCAAAATCACGAAGGGTTTGACTAAATGGGGGATATTATTATAAATTCGTAAAAAAAACTTGTAGAACTTGATTTAATTGGAAATTTGGAACTTTGCAATTTATAAATCCAAGAAAAAACTTTTAGTTTATTATTGTTAGTCTTAAGTATGAATAAAAGGAGATGAGGTTTCAACGTAACCGTTAGTAAAAGACACATATTTATATTTTGCTAAAGGCCCTAAAATGGCTGAACCGGGTCTGACTCTAGCGTTAAAGAGGTGAAATGAATAACGTCCATGTAATCAAAATTGAAGGCTTAAATGTGTAGAAGCTTTGATGAAGGTCATACATGAGTATAATGTAGAGCCAACCTCATCTAGCTAGTGGGATCAGTGCACAATTACGGTTGAGGTTGTTTCGATGAAAGCCTTGTAAATCAAGTGTCTCATATTCGTGTTTTTACAATATCATTTTGGCATTGTGATTTGTTACTAATAAAATGAAACAATTTTGTGGTCAATTTTTCGTAAAGGGGGTAACGTATGTGCGTACGTCTTCAAGAAATAGGGAAGCTTCCTCCACATACTCGTCTCCTTGAGTTATAACCAACTTGTATGAAATATTAAAATTAAAAATTAAACATGTAATCAGCTTTAAAATTTATCAAACTAGCTACCTCTGAATCTGTTAATACAATATGATGTAAAGTTAAAAAGATTTCGTGTGTCTAGCCTAATCATCAACCCTGGAAAAAAATGTGATTTACATTAAATAATATTAAAAATGATTTTTTTTATTTTAAAACTATTTTTCATTCAACTTTAATATGAATTCAGGAATTAAATATAGGTGGTCATAATATAGTTTAAGGCTTTGTTTGGGATTTCATTAAAAAAAGACTAATTAACTTATTGGCTTTTTGAAAAAGTCAATAAGTTAATAAGTTGTTTGTCAAATTTAAAAAGACTTTTGAAAATGACTTTTTGTAAAAAGGTAATAAATTATTTTTTAAAAGCTAAAAATTCTAGCTTTTCAAAGTGACTTATGACTTATTGAAATTACAAATTTACCCTACTCTTTACCCTTTACCCAATAACCTTAAAATGATTTCAATAAAAAAATGTTCTTTTTTGTCATTTTAAAAATTTATTTTGAAAAAAATAATCTAAACACATTTTTTAAAACTTTATTTTAAAAAGTCATAACTTAATAAGCACTTTTAATAAAAAAAAATCTTTTTGAGGTTAAATAAGCAATCCCAAACAGGGCCTAAGTGTTAACTCTCTAAAAAACAAATTATATACATCGTCCTAACGCTAAAATACAATTATAAACTTCCTTAAGAAAATGTATCTCAACCTCCAAGGAAGCGATGTAGTGGAAAAGAAACAATCTAGAGGTCTCAGTTTCAATCCTTACTTATAACAACTTTCTTTGGAGGTCATCTATAAGTTGCTTGCGGCCGCGTTTTGCATGTTCCTATCGGTTAGTCGGGTATTAGGAGAAACCCTTTCTATGTAAGAATCTATATCTCCATCTTCCTCTTCTCATCTGTATGACTAAACATGTGCAAAATCTGATCAAAACCCTTCGTCCCTTCGCAACGTTAATTTACCTGTTTCAGTCCTCATGACATCCGGCTCATCATGGGCTTGAGCCGTTTTAGCGTTCACATTTTACAACCCTTGGCTCTAGCTCCTTTTTTTTTTTTAGCAAAACTCCCGGTTACCCGGGATCACCCTGGCAAATAGATCACCCTTCTGTCTGAATAACAAAGCGTGATGACCTGACTCACCTGCCCAGAAGGAAACCTACAACTAGGAAAACCCTATGGCTCATCCCAGAGCAAAATTTGCTCTATGTGAGACACCAACCCGAGACCAAAAGAAGTCAATGGGCTACCATTAAGCTAGTTGCACTTTGGTGGCTCTAAGCTTATTATCAAAGATTATCAAATCAGTACAACATCAGATCGTAGTCAAATCCATAACATTAAACAAGAAAAAAAAGTAAGTTGGTATTTTACGAACCTTTGTGGTCAATTGAAAGGAGGGGAGTTGAATGAGTCAAGACAGACAAGTGTCGATTGAAACCTTTATGGATGTACACAAACAAACAAACTTACCCCGTATATTCTCACTTTTCAGTAGAGTCTGGGAGGGAAAGGATGGACACAAACCTTACCCCTATCCCAGTTGGGATATAGAGGTTACGTCGAAGGAATCCTCAACTCAAAGTTATCATTTGAAGTCGATCATCCCAACATTTTCAAAGTTATTTTCACAAAATAAGTAAAATAACGTTAAAATTATTGTAATTTTACTTTGACCCCTTGAGGGCACACATATATACATCATATGTGTGCACCGCAAATGTGGCGTTATGGATGTACACATCATGTGTATTTATATAGATAATTGTTTTTGTATATAATTATAATAAATATAATAACATCATATATTTATATATGAATTATACAAAAAATACAGTTATAAATATGCATAAAATTAATAATAAACGAGCCGTGCCGAGCCTTTGAGCTTTAAAATTTTTATTTGAGCTTTAAAATTTTTATTTGTATTGAGCTCAATTTAAAATTGAAGATTTAAATGAACCGATCTCTAGCATTAGCTCAAGCTTTATAAAGTCAGAATTAACTGAGTCTAAGCCTTAGGAAGCTTGAACTTGACTCGGCTCATTTTAACCCTTAAAATCCTTGAAGGCATTAGTTAGCTTACAAAGCACAAGCCGTTTCTAATTATATGCCAATTTCCAATTGAAGGCAGTTGGGTCGATTGAATAATTTATATGCAACCAGTTTCCGAATGAAGCCAATACATAGATAATTTTTTTAAAATTTGAGGGCCTTTAAAAGGGCCAAGCCCACATCTCTTACAAGTTGGCTTTTTCGATACCCATGAACAGTAGGATGTAGAGGTGCGTAAATCGTTTTTTTATGGAACTAGTTCCGAATCCGTTCAACAAAGTCAAGAACCGATTCGGTTAGTTTCATATTTTTATCCGGGTTTTATCGGTTTATGTTAATTCTGGTTTTTTTTTTTACTAATCCCACTTGATTTCATGAAGGACTCAACCTTCAAACAATCAACATAAGTAAGATGCACTAGAAAATCACAATTATTGTGTGGCTAGGTGGCTTAAATTTGTGCAAGACTTAAAAAAAGGACATAAGTAAGGGCTGAACAATTAAAAGATTATGATACATTAAGATATAGTTTTTTAACTACTAATAAGAGACTACCAAACAATTCGTAACTTAATAAATATTGCCAAGTTATTACATTTTGTTAATATATGTATACAAAATATGTAAAAACTCCCTGGTCAAATAAATCAATTTGACAAACCCAAAGCTTTAACATAAAACATATAAATATATGTAGCATATAAAATGTTAATACACATATAAAAAATCATATAAAAGTATACTCAATGTTACATTTATGTTCCTAAGACTTAGTTTGTATGATTGTTATACTATTGTAACATCTGAAGGGATAAGTGACTATAAGAGTACAAGCCTTGGACTTGATAATTTTTTGACTTGTTAAGGTGATTTATATCCTATATTTATTATTTTACAAGGTGAAACTATGCTTAAAATTACTTTTCAATGTGATTTGACTTTCGATTTGAAACTTTGAGACTTGGGCTATTATGTATTTTGTTGTACACATTTATGTCGTTATATAACTGCATGAGTGTTTTGTTTAGTTTGGATATGTTCTCAAGGAACATAAACAACTAGTTAACTCACTAGGCGAGTTAGTTGATAAGTATTGAATAGGGTTGACATCCATAGTCAAAGGATTATAAGGGCCGGGGGATGGTCATTCTCTCCCCCTCTTTTTTCCTACTATAGTGTTAATTTTTCTACGAAAGGTTATTTTTTGTTTTAAAAATTGGTTCCGCCTCGCCTTCGCTTCAAAATTAACATGTATTTAAAAGCATATGATGAATTGTATTTTTCTCCATGTCTCAAATTAACCAACATGCTCCCTTTATGTAGGTAGAGAGATGTGTCTCAAATATGGCTATAGAATCTGGAAATAAATAAAGCAATCTACATGCTAAAATATACCACCAATGTCATCGTCTAATAGTCCCCCGCGGTTCGAGCGGTTGAGGAACAAACGCTCAAACTGGAATGAAACTGCTCAAATAAGCGTCGAGGAAGCCCTTTAGTAAAGATGTCTGCATATTGGGATGACGAAGGCACATGAAGAACCCGAATATGACCAATTTGAACTTTTTCGCGCACAAAATGTATATCCATTTCAACATGTTTCGTGCGCTGATGTTGCACAGGGTTGCTCGAGAGATACACTTCGTGGTTTTGCGAAGAGAGACATGAAGCTCGAGTAATAGATTACAAAGCCAACTAGACTCAGCAACAGCATTGGCTGCCCCTCTATATTCAACCTCTGCGCTGGATCGGGATATAGTTGGTTGGCGTTTATATGACCAAGACACTAGGTTATCCCCTAAAAAGATGCAGTAACCTGAAGTAGAGCGGCGAGAGTCGGGACATCCGCCCCCGTCCGCATCTGAATAGGATGTAAGAGACGTAATTTGGGATACTGATAAACAAAGACCATAATGAAGTGTCCACTGAATGTAACGAAGAATGCGTTTTAGAAAAGCGAAATGAGGCTCTCGTGGGGATTGCATAAATAGACAAATCTGTTGTACCGCGTAAGTGATGTCGGGACGAGTAAATGTGAGATACTAGAGGGCGCCAGCTAGGCTGCAATAGAAGGTACCATCGGTTAAAAGTTGCCCTTCGGTAGCACGAAGTTTGGATGAGGTATCTACAGGTGTTGTACACGGTTTGCAATTCACCATATTTGCTCGATGGAGTATGTCTTTTGCATACTGTGTTTGTGATAGAAAGAGACCATGAGCATCTCGGTGAACTGCAATTCCCAGAAAATGGTGTAATGATCCAAGATCAGTCATGGCAAACTCTTTTGATAAAGTGCTTATGACTTGTCTCAACAAACCTTCATTATTTGCCGTGAGAATAATATCGTCTACATACAGGAGTAGATAAGCCGTGTGATCTCCATGTCTACAAACGAAAAGAGAAGTGTCGGATATGTTACTTTTAAAACCTCGGGTGATTATAAAATTCGAAAATCTGGTGTACCAAGCCCGTGGAGCTTGTTTCAGGCCATATAATGATTTCTTTAGTCGACAAACATGATCCGGGTAAGAAATATTGAGAAAACCAGGTGGTTGGGTTATGTAGGCAGTTTATTCCAAGTTACCGTGTAGGAAAGCACTTTTAGCATCCAACTGGTGGATAGGCCAGTGTCGAGAAACTGCTAAGCTCAAAACTGTACGGATGATAGCTGGTTTGATGATGGTGTTGAACGTGTCATAACAGTCTACACCAACTGTTTGGGATTTACCATTAACAACAAGTCTAGCTTTATATCGATCAAGAGCGCCATCAAACTTAAATTTATGATGAAAGAGCCACATGCAACGAATAACCGGGTTATCCGATGGTCAGGGAACAAGTTCCCATGTCTTATTTTCTTCTAAAGCACTAAATTCATTGTTCATGGCGCGTAGCCAATTAGGATCCTTAATAGCCTTTAGATAGGAAGTGGGAACAGGAGAGATAGAAGACATGTTAAGGTTGTATTGGAGGTTAGGTTTGAGAATCCCTTGTTGAGAACGAGTGGTCATATGATGTTGTGAGGTGGTAGAAGTGGGTTGGGAATCAGAGATGGAGCTGGGGGGTGGTGGCATGTGATTTGGATTTAATTAAGTCGGTGTTTGAGATATGTATGGGCTAGGTGGGGTATCATTAATTTGAGGGGAATTGGGTAATGTAACAGGAGTCGAATGGGAGGGTGTAAAATGATTAATGTTGACATCCTCAAGGAAAGTATAAGTATTGGGGCTGTGAGGTTGGTTGGAGGGAAACGTATTTTCGTCAAAAATGAAGTGTCAGGGAATATGAACTTTACCCGTTAAAGGGTTGAAGCATCGATATCCACGAAATTGAGACGGGCAACCAAGAAAGATGCAACGGGTGGAACGAGGATGTAATTTGTGTGGTTGTGTGGATGACATATTAGGATAACATGCACACCCAAAGACACGAAGGTAATCATATGTGGGATGACATTGATAAAGACCAAACGCGGGAGTTAGGTAATTTAGTTTTTTTGATGGTAAAATATTGTGAAGGTAGGCGGTCGTGTGAAGTGCTTCAACCCAAAAGGTGGGTGGTAAGTGGGCATGTACAAGTAGAGCTCAGATAATATCATTAAGGCGACGAATCATTCTTTCGGCTCTACCGTTTTGGGGTGAAGTTTTAGGACACGAGAAGCGAAAAACAAGGTTGTTCATATCATCAAATTGTTTGAATTCGTTATTGTCAAATTCGCCCCCAAGGTCACATTGGAATGTTTTTATGGTTTTTTTGAATTGAGTTTGTATGAGTTTGTGAAATTTAGCAAAAGTCGCGAAGGTTTCGGATTTGAATTTAAGAGGATAAACCCACACATAATTAGTATAGTTGTCAACAATCACCATATAATATTTATAACCAGACTTGCTTAACACGGGAGATATCCACAAATCACAATTTAATAAATCAAATGAAGAAAAAGTAACTAAGTTAGAATCAAGAAAAGGCAAGCGTTTACTGTTTGCAAGCTGACAAGAAGGACAAACAACTAACAAATCAGTTTTATTACATGAAATAAAATTGCGACTAACAAGAAAATCTAAAATATTTGCGCCCGGGTGACCAAGCTGATTATGCCATGGTGTCTTGATGGAGGTGATGAAAGCAGATATGGATGATGTGAATGAGTAGAGGTCCCTCGTGCTATTATGGCGTGCAAGGTGGTGGCCCGTCCTGAGATCCTTTAATGAAAAACTAAATGGATCAAATTCAATAGAAACTTGGTTATCATGAGAAAATTTACGAACATAAATTAAATCTTTGATAATGGTTGGAGAATGTAAAACATTTTGCAATTTATAGGATGTATTTGGTAAAGAAATAAGGCTATTTCCGGATCCTTTAATTGGTAAACTTTGGCCATTACCAACAAATATAGTTTCAGGAGAAAAAACATGGGAGACTTGATTTTACTTTGATCTGATGTGATGTGAGTGGAGGCTCCAGAGTCCATGTACCAAGACTGATCTGGGTAGTTGAGATGCATATTGTTGAGAGCATTTCCAATGTCAGTTGGACTTAAGGCATTTAGTACTTGTTGGGTCGGTAGATGATAATTAGCGAGTTGTTGAGAGTTGGCCATGTGAGCATGCTGACCAACATTAGGACCCCACTGTTGTGATGGATACGGAGAGGGTGAGGCAGCCCATTGTTGTGATAGGATCTGACTATTAAGAGGTGACCACCAGTTTTGATTATTCCAATTTCCTTGCCTATATCCATTGTTATTCCAACCTGATTGCCTTCCTGATGAGTTCCTACCTCTGCCCCAGTTTCGTCCCCCGCGATAGAAGTATCCACGTCCCCGACCCCGACCACGAGTTGTGTCACACCCCGAGCCGGCGGGCTTGATCGACTTTCCCGTCGGGCGGAAAGTTCTCGGGCCGCGATATCATTTGATAATCACAAATGATCAGATTGTTTGCATAGCACATGATATATAAATGAGAAATGCTAACATAACAGTGAAATAGAATTACAAAGTTAAATTACATTGTATCATCATAATTTAACTAAGTAAATCTAATCAAAAGAATCAATGAGTTTATATCTTGTAACTGTACAAGATACACAAAAGATGATTCATTGTTTGTCATTCCAAAATATGCACAACACAAAATATAGTTAGGTCTTTTAAAAGTCCACTAGCTATGTTCTTGAATACTGGTAACTAAGCATGTTCGTCACCTGAAAAAACATGCATTTAAACAAAGTCAACACTAGGTCGGTGAGTTCATAAGTTTGATAATTGAAAATTTTGAATTGTTCACATACACAATCACAATGTCATACATGTTACTTGTAAGTTGTTTGAATCGCCCGTTCACCCAATGGCGTTATAATCACAAGTAGAGTCTCATCCTAATAGATATGCTTATATATAGGGCTTATGTAGGGGAACAAGCCCCAGCTAACATCCCACCACATATCTAATAGAACTTAACACCACTTGCGATACAACTATAGACACCCATTATCATTTCCCTTGTTCATTCTGTTTGATATTTACCCGTTGTATCATATGTAGAATAACTTGTCGAAGGGGGTTTAGTTATCAAACCGAAGTATTGATACACCCTCAAAGTATTAAGGAATTTAGATTAATTTAATCTGATCCTTGTATTTATTCTATTTCTTGTGGAGTTAACTGTCATCACTTTTAAATATATAAGAGAGTTAATTAACAAAATTGTTATTTGTTCTCAACTTGAAATGCATAGAGCCTAAAAAGAATCCATTGTAATCCTCACGTAATCAGATTACAATGCATCCGATTTACCTCTACCACTTTGTGTTTCCATAGGCCTCATCGAATCTGTTACAAGTAATATAATTTGAGAGAAAATAAATTCCCTAGTTTACTAGTCAATAGGAGATGATGGATTAATTACAATTTAACTGCAGATTAATATCACCATGTGTCGCTTACCAGACCCTGACTGTTAGTCGCCCTGTCACCAGTCATACGTTACCGGCCAATGATGATTACGATCAACATACTAGCCCTACAAGCTAGAGGTTTGTCAAACCTATGGTACCACTATGCTATCGTCGGTTTAGTCACGTCAAATTAACTGGTCAGCGATTTATGAAGGGACTTACAATTATCAACTTGAATACATGGCACATGATTGAAATGATATAATGCTGACAGTTCAATAGTAATCAATTGTATTGTGTTCATCAATGTTGTATGTTCTCGTTGTTGTTAACAAAGTTTTATAAGATCTTGTCTTATTATACAATGTTAGTTGTTGTGTGAATGATATTGTTATCATGAAGGTACATTATCATGATTATCATTCCTTGTTGTTCCATATAGTCACCATGTTGTCACTACGGTGTGGTAAGAGCTAGTCTTACTACACTTAGTCGACTCAGGTGGTGGATGATACTTGTTTCTTGTTATCTTGTAGTATGCACCGAGTTACAAACTAAGGGTTATAAGAACTTGTCTTATTACACTTAGCCAACTCCGGTGTTGAATGATATTATGAAGATATATTATCTTCATATCATTCATGTGTGTTGTTGTCATCATATTCACCTGTGATAATTCAATGTCTGTTCTTGTAAGAATAATTAAGCGTTATAAGATAGAATCTTACAACTATGTTATTCTATTGTGTTGATGATTTATGAAGTTATGTTATCATATTCATCTTTGTTGTCACTGCCATAATATGATCATACAAGCATGCATACAATGATAAGCGATAATAAGTCAAGCAATATTACCTACATCAAAGTATAAGCAATATGTTAAACGAAAACTTTTAAATAAATAAGAGTTAAGCATGTTTCTCAGCTCTGAAAGTTTAAAATCAGTTAATGATTAGAATAGGGGCATATGAACTCACCTTGTTGTTGATGTGGTTGACTAAGTATAAACAAGAATGCACGCGCTCGTTGTTGTACTTGTGGTTGTATTCAAGATCCTGTATTGATTTCACGTTGTTTACATTTTGTAAGTATAAGTTGTATGTGCTTGAGTGTGTGTAGGTGTTAGCCCTAGAGTTGGCTAACACACATAAGTCTTGGTCATCCTTCGGTCCTTGGTTCGATTGTCATAAATTGTTATTACTATGTGTCTTTATGTTGTGTGTTTTAGCCTTAATTCACTCTTGAAAGTTTATAACCCTTGTCTTTATGTGTTAATCATTTGTTTTGATATGATGCTTAGTGAATAAACCCAAGAACAAACTTATGTTTATGGTTTAAACCTCACTTGTTGTTCTTGTTATTTTGAGGCTATTATACATAATAATGAAATGCTAGGCAACACCCTTTTTGCGCTTATTGTTTGAGTTCATGAAATTCATTAACCGTAACCCGCCACTTTTGTAGTAACTTTCATAATTAGTATATGCTTACTTGCATATTATCCCATGACCTATGATTTCATATGTAGATCTTTATATTTCATGTAGGCCGAATTCTAACACATGGGCCAAACTGGATAAGGCCAAATGAATTACATGGGCCGAATGTGTGGGTCAAGTGGGGTGTGGCCTACACTGTTGGGCCGAAACAGTTACCAATAGCCAACTAAGTCATGGTGGGCCAAACTAATGGGCCTAAGCCGAACCAGTGGGCCGAATAACTTTTTCTGGGCCGAAGCAGCCTATTAGGCCGAAGGGAGAGTGAACTCAGATCTAAATTCAGCGAAACCTATAGTTTGTGTGGGCTTAGGTTCAGTCCGGTTATGGATTTGGCCAAAGATTCGTGGCTTTCCAGGTTCGCAGAAGGGAAGGTTCGTAGCTCCCCTTTGGGTTCCCAAAAGAGCAGGTTCGGCCGACGTTGGTTTAGCCATGCAGGTTCGTGAACATAAGTGGTTCGTGACTTCAAGGTTTTTGATCATGGGAGGTTCGTCCCATGTTTAGGTTCACCATAGAAGGTTCATTCCTGAGGGATTCGTGACTCTTTGGTTCGGTGAGGATGACAGGTTCGCATGGAGTACAGGTTCAGCCAAGGCGGCCAATGCGCATGCAGGTTTGCGGCTACTCAGGCCTTCCACGAACCCTGATTGTCCATCAGCATCTTCATCGAACCAATAAATCCCAGATCGTTCCCTAGGTTAGTGTCACGCTATAGAAGGTTTTCAAGGATGCGGGGCTCGAAGTAGTTAGGCCTAGGACCGGTTAAAGTTGTTGGGTCGAACTAGGGTGACAAAAACCCTACTTTTTCGAACATTCAAGCCTCTATACCTCGAGTTTGGCCGTACAATTGCTCGGATCTGTTGTACTTTCTTGTAGAGAAGGTCGAGAGCTTCGTTTAGGTTCCAAGAACACCCATTTTCGTCAAGAATCGGCTAGATATGATGATTTGAAGATGAAAACTTTAGAGAGAGAGGGGGGTTCGGGAAAGGTGTTTTAGAGAGAGAGAGAAAGATAAGATAAATGAGGAATTATGCCTCATTTAGTCTTTATATACCCCACTTCCTTTTCTGGCCTTCTTGAGGCTTTAGGTGTTCGCCTCGTTTGGGTAGCTTGCCCTGAGCTACAGCTTGATCAGTCAGTTTATGAGCCAGTCTGATCAGTGGTTGGATGGTGGTGAGGTCAGACGCAGTCACCATGCTTTGAATCTGTTCGGGCAGCCCACTGATGAACTGCTCGACCTTCTTGTATTCCGGCGTCACCATAGCCGGACATAGCTTACACAGCTCATGGAATCGAGTGCAGTATTGCTCGATCTCAGATCCCACCATTTTGTGCACCCAGAATTCGGCTTCCAGTTTCCGAATCTCATCACGAGGACAGTATTCCTCTTGCAGTTGTCGGGTGAAATCAGTCCATGGCATGGAATTGGCACCGTCCAACCCCAGGGTTTGTACATGGGTATTCCACCATGTGAGTGCTGGTCCTTCCAGTGTACCAGTTGCGAACTTCACCCGGTTCTCTTCAGCACATTCGCACATGGCGAATACAGACTCCACTTTCTCCACCCAGCGGAGCATTCCGACAGCTCCCTCAGTTCCCTTGAACTTGTGTGGGTGGCAGTTTAGGAAAGATTTAAAGGAACATCCTTTCCCGTTGCTGCTGTTTGACCCTGTTTGTCAGAAACCAGTGTCGTGTGTTAGTATTGTGTTAGCTACACTATATTAGTCGCGTCAGGCAAGTGTTAGTACCGTTGTTGTTTCCGCTAGTTTCGCTATGCTGGCGACTGGCTTCGTAGTCAGCGATCGCTTTGTTGACCCGACGGTCAACCATCATTTTTATCACAGCGGCATCTAGTGTCCGTTTAGCAGGACGCGCGTACGGTCCTCTTCCCGCCATGTATGGTTCTATACATAAGGGATAGAGTTTTAATCAGCACATGTTAGAGTGTTAGTCAAATGTCATGTCAGATGTTAGATCAGATGTCATGTTAGCTGTCAAGTCAGAGGTTATGTTATCAAGCAATCATGGTCAACATGTAATAAGTAAGACAAAACATAATTCTCATTAATAATAAGCTTGAAGTACAATGATTTCAAAAGGATATACATAATAAGTTCTTCGAGCACATCCCGCTCGTCTAGGCCAAAATAAGAAAGTACAAAATACAAGTCCTCTAATCTGAATCCATAGAGACGTGTGAAATATCGCTAGCAGCGTCTCCGTCATCATCATCCTCTTCCGGATCCTCATTTAGATCCTCATCAAAGTCCCCTTCTTCGAGGTCCTCGGCCTCGAATTCAGGACCATCTTCCTGTGGTGGTTCCTCAATAAACTGTGCAGCCTATGCGTTAAGCATGGCATCACTAGCCTGCACCATCGTCTGAGTCTCGGTTATGTCTGTCCGATTCTCAGTGATGCGTGCATCATGCTCCTGCATGACATCCACGATCTGTCCGTGCTGGGTCATCAGTTGAGACACTTGGAGACGTAGTGTCTCCATCTGTGCCTCTAATCTGTTGTTGCGTTCCTCCAGCCTGTCGTTTTGTCTCTCTAGTCGCTCGTTCTTCTCGTGAAGAGCCCGAACCTCGTCTGTTAGCTCCCTACTCCTCCAGACTTCCCGTCGTGTGCAAGCAACATGTGCCGCGAAGGCCTGCTCCATCGGCACTCCGAACGGTGGTAGTCGGTGTCCTGGAGTGGTGTCGCCGGGATATCGATATGGAGGTACTCTCTCCTCAACGATCCAACTCTGGATTATGGTGGGAAGCCATCCCCAATATCTGGCCCGTGCTGCGTCTCTCGCCCGCCGGTCCATCTCGGCGTCAACCTGTGATACTATATCGTGGACCCGTCGTCGGCTCTCTGTGGCCATGTCATCAGTGGTCGGGTGTCGGTCTGTGTTCCTGCCGGTACCGTCATTGTTGGCCATCCTGTAAGTTTTAAGTTAGTAAGCAATAGTTTAATATAAGCAAAAACATCATCAACGTGCAAGTTCTACGTGTAGTGTCTAAAGTTGAGCAATGGCTATAGTCTAAGCTTACTATATGCAAACCTAGTTCTCTATAACCAAAGCTCTGATACCAGTCTGTCACACCCCCAAATTCCCACTCGTGGTGTATGTCCACGTGGATGTGACGTGTCCAGAATCACAGCTCAAGGTCATATAGAACACCTCTATATGCGTTTACAAATCCAAGTTTGACACATACACATAACAAAATAGTTTGCAGCGGAAAAGTATTTCATAGCAGCGGAAACAAATATGTTTGAAAGCATGCAGCGGAAATGTAAATAGTTTAATACAACATTGTTTAGAACATTAAGAACTAAATTGTTTTCAAAAGAAACAACAGAATGCATGCGGTTCCTAAAGCTCATCCCTTAACGTGCATCCTGTTCCATGCGCAGCTAGTTACCTGAGAATACAAGTTTGAAAACAAGTGTCAACACAATGGTTGGTGAGTTCACAGGTTTTGATATACATATAGTAATGAAACGTGTGTCATGCTGTTTATCAAATGTTAGTACCGAGCCCTTGGCCCAAAGTGTCAGTGCGTCACTACCGAACTAGACTTGTTTGTCCTTGCCTCCGCTATGTCTCGTATACATAGCAAGTTAGGTCAGAATTTGCACGGGTTATGACATCCAGTCAACATAGTGCCCCGTGGGGTTAGTCATTCCCTAATGGATCCATCCAAATCTACCACGTTGTTTGTACATTAACGGTAAGACTTTGTGAGGGCTTGTAACGAGTTCAACACTTAATGTTTGTCCAATAAACCAGCATACACAATAGTGTTTGTACAGTAATAATGTTTGACTCGATGCAACTAGTATTCTCCCCCTATTTAAAAGCATTTGAAAAAGAGTAAAGAGGGGCCGTAAACTCACCTTAGTGATAAAAGTAGCAAGTAGCGTAAGCTCCTGATGTAGTAGTACGTGTCGGTCACCGGCAACCTATATCGTATACCGTACGTGAGTTCGTGTGAGTGACAGTGCTAGTGTCTGTGTTAGTGCTCGTGTTTGTGTCCAACAACCCTTGGTTGTTCATGTTTGTCCGTGTCGGTCCACATTGACCGTGTTTGCTCGTGTTGGTCCACATTGACCGTGTTTGACTGTGTTGGTCCTCATTGACCGTGTTTGACTAGAGTTGACCAAAGTTGACCGTGTCAAGTCAACGACCCGTTGGTGAACCGTGTGAAGGTTTGTGACTCGTGTAGCAATTTTGTAAGTGTTTGTCGTGTGCAAAACGCGCAAATCGCGTCTATGGACAACTTATTATTTATAGTAAGTTTCCATTTATGGAAAGTTCACAAGCATGACGGTTTTATATTTCTAGCATGTTCAATAGTCCTACGGGATCATGTTAACACATAGCACATCATCATACAAGTTCATATACGTCGTTTATAGCATGTTAGTGCACAAAAGTTTCCTAAAATGGAAAGTGTCCATTTTTAGCATACGTGACATCGGAAATCATCTAACTTAGCCTCTAATACGCATATTATAACATAATAAGTCATTTAGCATGCTCAAATAACACAACACGTTGACAAGTCGGTTTTTCTAAAAATAAAGTTACTATAAATAGTAACTTTGTGGTTTTTGCATAAAAATGACCATTTAACATTTCTAAACCATTTTCACATTAACAATCCTCATGTTAACCAATATAGCATCATTTTAATCATACAAATATGGTGAAAGAGTCTCCTATCATTATCTTGACCCGAAAAGTTACTAAATATAGTAACTTTGTCAAAAATGACCATAAACATTATCGAGATCACATTTTAAACATTCTAATCATCATATTAACATTCTAAGAGCAATTCCAAGTACATGCATGTTCATCAAGTACACCATTTCACCAACTTCTAACTAAAAAGTTACTAAAAATAGTAAGTTTGCCTCTAAATCACATTTTGACCATCATAATCACAATCTAATCTTGCAAGGACACTTATACATTATCATGAATCATTTCAACATCAACAACACTATCTAAAATGCCTTAGATCATACATGCATGTCAATATATCATCACAAAACATCACTTTAAGCAATAAGATTCTTACCCATCATCTTAGATCATCGTAGATCATCATCTAAACACCTTAGATCATCATAAGACACTGATGTATCAACAAACCCAGATTAAAACAAAGGAAAATTCGTGCATGCAAGACCATGGGGCTTGCATGTGTGTTTGTGAGTGTGTATGTGCAACATATGATGGTTTTAAGTCATGAGGGATGAATAGACTACCTCTAAAGCTTCTGGAACTTCGAGGTGATGGTGATAACAGCTTCTAGAGCTTCTGGACAGCAAGAACCTTCAGAAATCGCGAGGTGGTGGTGGTTCTTCGAGCTTCCAAGTGAGAAATATGCTTCGATCTTCCAATGTGGAGCTTCAAAGAGGTTAATAATGGTGGAAAATGGCTGAAACAGGAGGTTGAAGATGAAGTTGACCGAGTTGTGGCGTGAGTTATGGATTAAAATGATGAGGATAGGTATGATGATGATCTTGGGGGTTTAAAAAGCTGTTTGGCGACTCTGACAAGCCAGGCGTATCGCCTGACGTGGGGGGTATCTCCCGTCGTTACGCGCGGGTTGGCTAGATGTGCGAGGCGCCTTCTGTGTCTCGCGCGTATCGCCTGACGTGGGCGCTCCGGGTCTGGCGTACCGCCTGACCCAACTACAAGGCCCAATAAGCTTGTTTTGAGGTTCTGGGTCCGTTCTTGCCCGTTTCTCGACTGTAGAACATCGTTTGTGCGTCGTTTGGACTCTATTGGTCAATTATTAGCCATAATTGACTTGTGAAGTGTTTCTGTGCTTAAGTGTTGTGATGTTCACCAACGTTCGTGTGTTTTGACACGTGTGTGCTGTTTGTCGATAATTCCACGAATTGTCTAGTCGTATGCCAGTGTTTGTACTGTCGTGCCACGTGTCACACTAAATTAATCTAATTCTAGTGCCACGTGTACATAATGCATTTAAATAAACATTTAAATAAATGAGATGCTGACCTGGAAATTACGGGGTGTCACATTTAAACTCACAGATATGTTTGTGTGAACCGTCACCCACACAAACACACTGTCAGTTTGTTATTCTGGAATAACACTGCATTTGTGTTCTGAATTGTGTTTCGTCACTAACGGACTCAACTATACTTCCTGTTTTCACATTGTTTTCGTACTGATTTATTGGCCATCTGATTCCTGTCATCTATGGATATCAGATCGCAACCGACATGTTCTTGTTGTTTACTTGTGCACTGTTGTTTCTCTTGATTCGTTGTATTAACTGTACTTAGGTTTTCACCTAAATACAAACAACTATAGTTTATCATGAGTTGTTGTACTTACGGTATTTAAGTTTTCACATAAATACGTACAACTGTTTTCTTGTATACTAAGTTCTGTTATCACAAACATTGTTCATGCATTGTATTTACACACAGTAAATAGGGAAAGTACACATACCGTACAGACTTGTCAGACGATCAGGTACTGGATGTCAAAATCTCCCCTTGTTAAAGAAATTTCGTCCCGAAATTTAAGCATCATTGTCAGGCACGACTTCTTCAAACAGGTGGGGATACTTTGTCTTCATGTTGTCCTCGCGTTCCCAGGAAAATTCTGGTCCACGCTTGGAATTCCATCGAACATTTACAATAGGGATACGGCTTCGTTTCAGTCTTTTGACTTCACGTTCCATAATCTCTACTGGTTCTTCAATGAAATGTAATTGTTCATCAACTTGTATCTCTTCCAGAGGTATGATCAATGATTCGTCCGCGAGACATCGCTTGAAGTTTGATACATGAAATACATCGTGTACTCCACTGAGTTCATCAGGTAGTCTGAGTCTGTATGCCACAGGACCTATGTGTTGAGTTATCTCAAACGGTCCGACATACCTTGGTGCTAGTTTGCCTTTAGCCCCAAACCGAACTACACCTTTCCATGGGGACACTTTCAACATGACTCGGTCACCCACTTGGAATTCCAAAGGCTTTCGCCGTTTGTCTGCGTAACTCTTTTGGCGGCTACGTGTTGCTTGTAATCTCTGTTGTATCTGGGCTATCTTATCAGTAGTTTCCTGAATAAGTTCAGGCCCCGTTATCCTGTTGCCTCCCACTTCGGTCCAACAAATTGGAGACCGACACTTTCTACCATATAGTGCTTCAAACGGAGCACATCCGATGCTGTTGTGGTAGCTATTTTTGTAGGAGAACTCGATGAGTGGTAAATGTTTATCCCAACTTCCACCGAAGTCTAGTATTATGGGCTTTCTTTATTTGAAAAGTAATATGGATGTTAGGGATCTGTAAAAAGTTTCTAAGCGTTAATATAGTGGTGGTCTTTGTTGAGGCTTCATAGCTTGGCTTTTTCTTCACTTACGTTGACTTTTAGTTATTGGACAGGTGTTTGTGTCTTTTGTAGTTCTCGTACATGTCTCTAGTTTTATACATGTCTTTAGTATTAGATGTATCTTTAGAGTTAGGATTTTAAGATGGGTTTGTTAGTAATTTCATTTTGTATGATTATGTGTTTTATTTAAGTGTGTTATATCTTACTCTTTTTAGGAATAATGTTCTTAGACATATATCCAACTTTTTAATTGTATTATCATTAATCTTTTAACACCTTCTCTACATATTTAATATGAAATTTTCTTCTAATTACCCAATATTTATTAATAAGAAAACAAAAGTGTATTGCATATAATAAAGCTTCACTTCGACAAATGATAGACATGGAAAAGATAACATGACATACATACTAACAACAGAAGTGCTGCTTATTGAAACTCCAATGGCACAAAATCTTCAACTTGGTAATTTTTAATTCCTGTTAATTAGGCCTTAATAATCACCAAACCTTGTCTTAAAAAAAGAAACCAGATCATCAAACCGAACCGATTTTATCACCGATTCCTGGTCCGATCGGTTAGTCTAATCTGGTCGTGAAAACACTCATCTTCTCATCAGAAAAACGTGAGTAAAAATTTTTATTTGAAAAATGATCACAGGCTTAAATTCGAAAACAAAAGAGAAACTTGTACATCAGCAACAACAAATTATGGAAAAACACCAAAAACATAACATACTACATAGTACATGACAAATCAGCATCTACGAGCCGCTCGCTTATTGAAACATCGATGGATGTCATACCGCTATCATGCCTTACCAAACCTCATCTTGAAGAAAGAAACTAGGTCATCTCTTGGAGGCAAGCTGTCCTTAACAGCTTGACAGTTAATACAGTTATCAGACCATTTGGTTAAATTTGGGAACTTGTCTTTGGTCACTATCTTTATTCCCAATGCTTCTTCAGCTGCTCCAAGCCAAAAGGCTAAGAAAACAGCAGAAATATCAACAAGATTGATGCTGTCACCTCCAAAAAACTTCTTGTCTTTGAGTTCATTTTCTAGAAATTGAAGTTGATCATGAGCTTCTGCAACAGCTTGCTCCTGTCCATGGCTGCCAATAGCCATGAATACTGCAGGAATGCACTGAAAACACCATATATAAATCCAGAAATTAGCTGTGATTAATGGTGAAACAAGATATAAGTTTTATCAGCATGCACGGGCGAAGCATATATAGGGCCAGGGAGGCAACCGCCCTCCTCGTTTTCAATCCATATTGATCATTTTTTGGCTAAAAGGTTATTTTTTTGTTTTAGATACTGGTTTCGTCCCCTCGTTTCAAAAATAAACATGTATTGTGTTCTCGTAAATTTCAGCCCTTTCTTTCAAAATGTTTAGTAAATAGATATGCCAATTTAAGGCTTAAAAAGACAATTAGAAAGCTTCAAAACAAGATTCAACCTGATCATAAAATAATTAAATAATTAATAAAGAGTAAATTATTGATATCGTACTTAAGTTATTGTATTATTTCACTCTTGGTCCGTAAGTTTCATTAATTACCCATATGGTCTCAAATTTTAAACATTTGTAACTCATATAGTCCTTAGTCCACCAAATGACCCTTACATAATTGACCAAATAACCCTTACATAATGGCTACATGTGTTACAAATGTTTAAAGTTTGGGACCAAATGGGTAATTTATGAAACCTAGGACCAAGAGTGAAATGCTAGTAAATCACATAGACCATCTCGGTAATTTACTCATTGATAAATAATAAATGAGAACTCAGACTCTTGGGTCAAAGACTAGTTCAAAGCTCAAAACAAGTCAAAACTCACACTCTTTTTAAGTCAGGATTGGAAGCTAGTCTAGCTCATGCATGATCATAAAAGCAAATGGGCCTTAATGAAGATTACAATTTACAACACAACATAACCTTTACCTTGTCATCAACAAACTTAGCCCAGAATCGAGCCCGAGCCTTCTCGTGAGCATCCTGAGGCAAAACCGGAACCCCTTTCCATGCATCATCAATGTACTCAACGATCACAAGAGACTCCGAGACCGGGTTCCCGTTGTGCACCAGCACCGGTATCTGTTTATGAACAGGATTGTATTTGATAAGATGGGCACTCTTGTTGCTCAGATCTTCTACCACGAATTCGTGCTTGATTTCCTTGAGGTTCAAAGCAATTTTCACTCTGCAAACAAATGGACTTCCGGCAACTCCGTACAACTTCACCTCATCTGCCATTTTTAAATGAACCGGTTCAAATATGGATGCTTTGAGTTCTTCGGTGGACGATACATATATATATATATAAATGATCTGTGTATGATTATGTACAAGGGGCCAAACGTTAAAATAAGGACATTTTATTTTTTATTTTTTTAAAGTCAAGATATTTTTATTAGATGAAGATTTTTGATATTTGATAGTTGTTATTAAACAAATATGCACATATATATGTAAATGTTTTTCAAATTCTATATGATTTGGACGATATTACTTGTCTATACTATATTTTAATATATATTAGAAGGTTATGATGTAATTTGACCAAAATCTCTTAAGATTAAGAGTTATACCGCTCTTATAACAAATAATCCAGCTTACAAATGTTTATAAATCATAAACTACATGCTTTATTAACTTTTTAGTTTGTCACGCATTCGTATTTTTAGGAAGTGAACTAATATAGAAGAGTTAAAAAATAAAAACTCTCTCAAATCAAATGAATCACTTCTTGACTTTTTGTCACATTTGACATATTTAGCTTTTTAAATTGAAATTTTTCACCTAATAGTCATTTTTAGTTAAATATTAACATTAAACTAAAATTGTTGTCTTGATAAGCAGTGAGCTGATTTGAGCTTTTTACGAGCCAAAACCAGCAATATAAGCGTTTTATTTTCCAAGCCGCATAACGCGAGCAACTTCCTAGTAAAATTATAAAACAATTTATGGTAGTCAATTAGGGGTGTAAACAAGCCGAGCTCAAACCCGTGCTTGACACTTTTCAAGCTCGGCTTGTGAGATTGAGATTTTTTTGAGACTCGAGATCGAGCTCGGCTCGAATCAAGCCTGTAGTCAACTATTAAACTTGGGAAGGAAGGTGATTCCAGCAGTTACGTATGTGCATACGTATTCTAGAAATGGAGAAACTTCCTATGGGCTCAAGTAGTTTGTTAGAAAACCATAACATAATTTTTTTTTATTTCCTTTAGTTTAGTTATCATGTCCTCTAAAAAATGTTAAAAGTTAATTGACTTTATTTTAAAATCATGCAGCCAACTGTTAGTTTATTACATTAAGAAAAAACTATGTTCATAAGTTATAAACTTTCTGATGCGATTATTAATCGGTGCATAATATTTGTGATGCTTTGAGTAATATAGATTCTTAAAAAATATGATTTTATCTTTAAAGTTATAATGTTTTGAGTGTTTTAGAGTCTTATTATTTTGTTGTATCAAATCATTTATATAATTTAGGTTTATAAGATTCTCTAATTAATTCAAAACCCAAAATATATGTTGAAATCACCTTCGATTCATCAGAACAAAAAAATAAAAATATTATTCTTACAATATTTGACTCAATCCAATCGGTGGCGGATTTAGAATTTTTTTTTTTTAATTTACGGGGGGCAAAAGTTGGGTCTAGGGATAAAGCGGGTCGTGTTAGTTAAAACTATAAAACAAATCTATTGGACCAGGTAAAAAGCGGGTTGTGTTTGTTAAAAACCACAAAACAAACATATCAAAAGTATTTTAAAAAACAATTGCTTAAATAATCAATTTCAAAGTTATATTAAAAGTTTTTATTCGCATAAAATCTATGAAAAGAACACAATTTTTATCATTCATTTACAATTGTGTCCTTTTGTTATCAAGTTTGTGTCTCTTGTAATCATATTTATGTCCTTTGTGATAAGATTTGTTTCCCCTTTTTGTTTCAAAATTAAGCAAAAATTATTTAAAACAAAATATTTTAACTATAGATCGTGGTTACCTAAGGGGGGACTATCCCCCTACCCAACCCTTGCCTCCGCCTCTGAACCCAATCCAAATAAAAAATTCTATAATTTAGTGATATGCATTTAAACATCATAAAAAGCCTTGAATTTGTTTTCGTCTAGAGCCATCAAAATGATTAAGCTAGCCTATAACAACATCTTATTTACGTAAGTTTTGGTTTGAAAAGTCTCAAAATGACCATTTTGAAAATTTCAAAGTTCCTTTAACTAAACATATACAATCTCGAGAGTCTAGGGTCAACACCCTCATACATGAGAACAAGATGTGTGAACCTCTACTATCATGTGCTGGTAATTAATTGACAGATGTATCAAAAGTCAACCTGGACGCTCATAAGACCATCCGTAATACACATCCCACTGAAATCTCACCTCACTGAAATTTTCTGACACGTCATCACCCCAATGAAAACCTTAAAAACCCCGTAGTGGTCACTCCACTGAAAATGTGAGAGAGGAGCTTCAACGGGGAGCAGTTGCCGCTGGCCTTTGCGAAGTGAAGCGCCGAGGGGGAGGGGCGGTGTTCCCACCGTTTCCCGTGAAGCCGTCGGATCCCGCCTGAAGTTCAGGGTGAGTACTAAGAACGGTCTAATAACCAATATTTTTAGGGTCCTAATATTCATACATTATCTCCATCATCTATGCACCATATTTACGTTAAATCAATCACATCATACTTACATAACTTTTACTTATATATATTTTTTAATATTAAAAAATTCAAAAAGTATTGTTTATAGTGTACCAATATCTCAACCTATTTTTAAGTTAGTGCATGTTACATTTGGAAACAAGGTGCCCAACTATTTGTTTTGAAGCCCATATCTTCAGTTTTAGCAGTTTTCTTTATATTATAATTTTTTTCAAATCCATGCTTCAACCCCTATGACCTTTATTAATATTATATTTAACTTTTTATCTAAACTTTAATTTGGAATATCTAATTTGATAACATGCATCAAGTAATTAAAATTTTATCTTTTCACATATTGATTCAAAGAACATGTTATCTATCGATTATCTTGAATCACATCATGAATATCTGAGTTATTAAATTAATTTGTCAATTATTGAAAATTAAACGGGTAACTGAATTATATTTTGATCATGACAGGATGAGTCGAACCTGGTCTTACAAGAGCCTATCTTGAAGGATGGGGACGAGGGTATGCCATTGTTTGGTGATTAATAGCTAACTAGTAATTTTACCGCCGCGCGTTGCGGCGGCGTCTTGAATTTATACTATCAAATGAAAACGCATTATATTTGATTAAACTTGTTTCCAAGCTAAATTATTTTGTAACTTAGATCAATTAAAAACGTACATAAAATAAACATAAAACGTATTTTATTTGACACGGGTCCAAATGACATTTTTAAAAGTTAATGAGTGAGAGTGTTAATCTCGAATCCAAGGCATAACTCGAGTTTATGCTAAAACATCCCATTTTTTTTAAGTTAATGAACAAAATGACTTTATAAAATCAATATGTATTGAAGTTGTGTGTAATAGACAATAAGAAAAATATGTATGATACGTTACGTTATAAGCATGACCTGATATTGAAACGATTAAATTGTTAAATAGAAAAGAGAGAAGTATATTTAAAAAAAAAAAGAAACGGAAAAAAAAAGCTTATTTGGCCAAATGGCCAGTAGAAATCGAACGTGGGGCAACACGATTAAAATAGGAGTTATATAAAACAAAATTCCTACTGCCAAGATTCGAACTCCCAACTCCATGTAAATACACACACTATCTAACCACTGCACCAGATGAACTCTTGTTGAATGTTTTCATTTATATAAATCATGATAGTTATCTATTGCAAAATAAGAGACAAAATAGTGAGCGCCTGGATTCGAACTCGCGAAACACCAATGCCGTGCGAACGCTCTTACCAGTGCACCAAATGAGCCATTACTGCGTTATGAATAAAAAAATTGTATTTATCATGAAAGCTGTCGGTGGTAAAACCCACCGACATTATGTAAATACTACACTATCTAACCACTGCACCAGATGACCTTTTGTTGAATGTTTTCATTTATATTAATCATGATAGTTATCTATTGCAAAATAAGAGACAAAATAGTGAGCGCCTGGATTCGAACTCGCGAAACACCAATGCCGTGCGAACGCTCTTACCAGTGCACCAAATGAGCCATTATTGCGTTATGAATGAAAACAATTGTATTTATCATGAAAGTTGTCGGTGGTAAAACCCACCGACATTGCTTTTTAAGATATATATAATATAATAATATAATGTGGTTGCATGGTTGGCATCATATATGGTTTATATAAAGATTAATTTTTAGTTAATTAATAAAATGTTTATTTAAATCTCTAAATTATAATAAATCTAATAGAATAAATGCTAACGGCCTAACCGTTTTTAGATTTTTAGATGGTTTTTCTTATAAATTTGATGAATTAGTTTTTTTTTTATATAACTAAGTAGACAATGTTTCTTTGTTATGGATGCTCTATGTAGTGCATAAATAACTATTTTAACCCTTATACATATTAGATGAATTGTTTGCTAGTTAAATTCGCACGAAACATACATACCATATGTTTTTTATGGTATTGGTATGGGAATCCTACCACAACACCCTTTCCTAAAATATTTATTTTCATATTTCTGGCTGCAACATGTATTCATTTATCTTTTTTCTAAACCAAAAATAAGATTTATTTTGTAAGATAAATGCTTATTTTTTGAGAATTAAAATAAAAAGAAAAGAAAAAAAAAGTTGACTGGTCTTTTCTATTACCATTATATTTGATTTTTTTTCCCGACAAAGCATATCAAAATTTCTTCTTGAAAACTCAATATTTTTGGCATTTTTATGGTTCAGATAGCTCCTTAAAATTTAATAACTGAAAATAATTCATGGACATGGCCGGCTTAACCAATTTGAAAGACCTAGGCCTAGTTTGGTAGCCTCTTAATCTCATTCAGAGGCAACCTTTTAATGGTTCATAGCATGTGAATAGTTAAAAAGTATCATTAAGTCTCAATGTTTAAGAGGTTGGTAATGGTTCATAAACCTCTGAATGGTTAAGAGGTAACCCTAAGTTTGAATGGTTAAGAGGTTATGAACCATTCAGAGGTAACCTCTTAATGCCATTCAGATGCAAACAAACAACCCCCTAAGCAACATTAAAATCTGGACCTCTTCATCCATTTGAAAACTTACATTCTTTTCTCAACGTCTTTTTGATTCATTCTTTCCCTGCAACTCTGCAAACTTAAGCGACCATTTATTGAAAGTGTTTGTGGTCTGGTTTTTAGGTAAAACCGTGAATAACGGTTTATGAATAACGAAAACCAAAACCGAACTTTTAAAAATAAAACCAAACCAAACTGTTATTAACAATTTTCTATTTGGTTTTACGATTTGAGTTTTTTGGGTTTCGACTTTTGGGTTTTGAGATCTTTGAAACCGTTAAAAATTAAAACCGAATCAAACATAACCATTTAACGGTTTGAGACGGGCTAATCATATTGCAATCCCAAATATAACTTTTTTTTGGTAGATAACACCTAAATCATCAACCCTATACATGCATATATACATAATACATACATAGACACACACACACACACATATATATATGTTTGTGTGTGTGTGTGTAAGCATGCATGCATGCATAAACACGCACGGTCAGATCCTGCTTTTAGTGAAAACCGTAAACCAAACCATTCACTCCGGTTTCAAACTTTTGAAACCAATAGACCAAATGTTTGGGGAAATAACGGCTAAGCGTCAAATTGGTGATTTTTCTTACATCTCCTCCTTCCGGAGCCCAAGTATCATATCACCCCCAAAATAAAAGAGTCTTGAATACTAGAAGAAAGGCACCTATACACCGAACCATATGAAAAGTAGACGCTATACCCCTGTATTTAATGAAATCTAACACTATTAATTGAACATCACATGCCTAGCAAAATGGACATGTGTTCGGTTAGGGAATCAGTTTAGGTCTAAGTAGGTCGCTTATAAAAAAACATCAATTTAGCTCATATTAAAATGATTGTAATGAAAAAAATATTTTATTTGAATATTTTTTAATGATTTTATCATTAAATATATTATTAATCATTTTTACTGTTATAATCCATCATATTCATATAGTTTTTAAGTTACCCATCTTGATCCGCATTGTATTAAAGTGTACCCATCTTAATCCATTTTATGTCATAATTACAGTTGTAAACGAACCGAACGAACGAGCCCTTGTTCGTGCTCGTTCGTTTAACATTTAACTTATTTACGAAGGGTTCATGAACATGTACCGAACGAAAAATCTTGTTTGAGTTTGTTCATTTAGGATTTGAACTTGTTAATGAACGGTTCACGAACATAAACGAACACATGTTATTTTAAAAATAAAAATTGGCATTTTCAGTCTCATATATTAGACATAATCATCTTAACTTTAAACATATAATATAAAAAGTAAAAACAAAATTTCTTTAAACATCGCAAAAATTAAAAATAATAATCGTCATTAAAATTAATTTAAACTAAAATTTCAAAATCTAAATTTCAAATTACTATGTTTTTTTTACAAGATATAAATTTCATATGAGTAGATTTTTAATTTAAATATTATGGTATCAATCTAAAAATAAGAAAATTAAGGATATATAACATTTTTAACAAATAAACATAATAAATGAACATAAACGAACGTTAACGAACATAAACAAACACCTTACCGAATGTTCACGAACACGACCTTTGTTCATGTTCATTCATTTGACTAAACGAACATAAACAAACTTTCCGCCGAACGGTTCACGAACTCTTCACTAAACATTTGGTTCATTTACAACCCTAATCATAATGTAATCCATTTCAACCCAAAATACAATAATTCTTACCAAAATCTCCCCATTTATCTTGTTATGAATCAAGATTGTCAAGTCTAGAACATCATATGTATATGATCCGACTTTACTTGTTAAACCAACGGTGATAATATAACGGTGTAGAGCTTGGTTTTGCATATTGATCATATAGCTTTCTTTTTAAACCATGTCTAGTGTCTTTGTTAAGCATACGAAAATGTTATACAACCAGTTCTCAGAGAACCAATTTATATTAAGAGGAATATATCTGCGTTTTTGTAGCAGTGTATATTACTAAATGTTAATAACTTGAAAATAACAGGGCCAAACTCGAAATGATCATCTAAATCTATTTGATTTAGGTGCATAATTATTCATTCTCAACTAGAACTTGGAAAAGTGGGGTCTTAAAGCAAGTGCGACAGGTGCGACCATACAGGGTCCATTTTTTTAGGGGGCCCTAATTTTAAAAAAATGTATATATTATATATATTAATTTATTTTACAACAAACGCGTATAATTTACATTCCAATTTTTTAAATATATTTAACCCAGTTACGAATTTTATAAAAGCTAAAAGAAAAACTTTTTTCTTAAACATTTGACCCGATAAACTCATTACAATTTAAACTGTAGGTCAAAAAAACAAATTAACTTACTTCATATTTAATTACAAACTAATTACCACACACGCACACATAAGGGCCCATTTTTAACATTCGCACGGGGCACCTAATCTCTCAGAGACAACCTGACTTGGAAACAAACATGTTTAGGTTTGGGTTGATAAGAGAGTATAAAAATAAAATAACATCATCTCAAGTTTTAAAAAATCAAAACAGAACAAAACCGTACGATTTTGATTTTGAAGATAATTAACCGAACCAAGAAAATAATAAAAAATAAGACCAGTCTAATTCGGTTAGGTTCTAGTATAGAATCTATATGGTTTCAAATCTGACTCTGAATCGAATTTATAAATACATATATAAAAGAACCAGCATGTTAATATTATTGTTTTTAATTTATATCCATACTAGAAATAAATCATACCCGAATAAGATTGAAACACTAATGAGATGAATCTAATAGCCGTTAGATGTTTGAAGGTCTTTGTGGGTGTAAACAACTCCCTTGTCACCTTCCACCACTTGCCCTTTACCTCTTAATACCCTGTAAAAATATAAAAAAGAATTTAAGATATGATCCTAAAAAACTCATGGAACCCATCAACATCCTTTTACCAACGATACCAGTCAAAAAACAGCTTTCATATGATATGATAGCTTAAATGCAGAAAACTAGTGAAAGGTGGATTAAAATCTGAGACCTGTGCTAGAGGAACTCAAGCTCTTACCACCGCGTTATGCCTTCAAGGTTCGATGTGCTATGTGCTTACCCATTACTGAACCTATTTTTGTGATCTGAGGCTAAAAGAAAGTATGTCTATCATGTTATATTTTCAAAGTCATGCTTACCATCTTGTTGTTAAGAGTCCCTCTACACCGACTGGACCTCGTGCATGGATTTTACTCGTACTGATTCCAACCTGTTAAAGAAAATATCATAGAATATGAGAAAAACAATATGAGTACCAAATAACTTTTACATTGAAATTAAGATCATAATTGTTTGAAAGATTTTAGTCTATACCTCTGCTCCAAGTCCAAACCTTGCACCATCACAAAATCTTGTGCTTGCGTTGTGGAAAACTGCAGCACTGCCAAAAGCAAAAATGCATAATCAATACTTAGAATATTTGTGTTAATTAAAGAAAACATGGTCTGGATTAACTTGAGATTAGAAGTTATGATCTGATGTATCTTTATTTTAGAAGCCAAAATTGTTATGTAAGATATCTTTAAAAACAGAAACAAGATTAGTCATAGATAAGCATACCTGTCAACTCGACTTAGAAAATGTTCGGCAACATCATGATTGTCTGTAACAATGCACTCGGTGTGGGAACTGAAATAGAAAGTAAAAAGGTTCAAAAATCTAAAAATAGAAAGAGAAGATACGAAAGTGATGATCCCCTTTATCAAAATCAATTCTAAATATAAATGGTTTTAAAAAAATTAGGATACCTTCCATAACTGTGTATATGCTCTATCGCCTCGTCAATATTGTTCACTATTTCAATCGTGCAAGCCTTAGAGTTATACTCGTGATGGAATGTATTTGCCTTTGAGAAGCTAACCGCACCATTCACTCTTGGTCCAGAAAATAGTGTAACACCTGCAATACATATGTGTTGTTGTATTCAAACAAAATATAGTTTTTTGCACATAAGTTCTATATCATAATCATTTTTCTATTTGTGTTGGTATCATTAATGTGAAATTTGAACCCGCATCGTTACCTTCTTGTTCAAGTTCTTTAACAAGCTCTTGCATTCCTCCACTAGCCAGCAAGTCCTTGTGCACAAGTAGTGTTTCCTAGAAACCAAAAGTTACGAGCAAAGTTGAACAAAAGTGGTTATATACACGAGGCATGTGTAATGAAGTTAACATGTATGTGGGTATTAATTACTAAATTACCATAGCATTACAGGCTGCTGGATAATCTGTTTTTGCATCCAATACAATCTTCTTTGCCATCTCCAAGTTGGCGGCTTTATCAACATAAACATGGCAAATTCCATCTGCAATGGAAAATGGTGAATTCATTTGCAAACCAACATTCATCATCAATTTATATGGTCAATTAAGTTTATATGTTCAATCAAATTATATCTTACCAGAATGACCAAGAACTGGAATTTTTGTAGAGCTCTTTATTTGGGAAACAAGTTTATTGCTGCCTCTAGGAATCACAAGATCTATCACATCATCAAGCTGTTTAAAATATTGTTGGGAGAAAAAAAAAAGGAAAGAATCATATTAGAGAACTAGATTGTACATATATTTTACTGAATTACAACTACACACCTTCAGCAAGTCTGGGATTTCTTCTCTTGATGTCAATAGTCCAATTAATTTTGCACCAACAGTTTCGGGGAGGGCAGAAGTGATAACCTAATAAAATCTTGTCATATTATAACTAGTAGAAAAACTTAGGATTAATCAGAAGACAAATATTTGAGATAAACCTTATGCAGTATTGCATTTGACCTTTTAGCTTCTTTACCCCCTTTCAATAGCAGACCATTCCCACTACGAATCGCCAACGAAGCAATCTATAATGAAATTTTAGAAAATTAAACAGAGTTTTTGTCTTTTCGAAGATTATAGCACTAAAACTCGTATAAATTTGTGAAAATCATTAAACAAAAATGGTAGCATTTGTGATAGCAAAAGAGTTTATTCTTACCTGAACTAATGCATCAGGCCGGGACTCAAAAACAATGAGTAGAACACCTAAGGGACATGACTTCTTTTCTAAGACAAGCCCTTCTGCAAGCTGCACATGAAATTATAACGTGTAAGTACACTTATTGAGCACAGAAAAGAGTATTAGGCTGTAAGTCATTTTAAATTCTATATATATTTATGTATACGATACTCAGTAGTCAGTTCTATAAAAATTATGAGCAACTGAAATTAATCTGAGCCCAAAATATGTCATTATCCCCCCCCCCCCTCCCTCTCACCTCTGTTCTTTTCAAAACTTGACCAATAGGTTCTTCCATTTCTGCTAGTCTACGCACAGATTCTGCAAGAGCATGAATCTGGAAAGAAAAAATTAAACTTTGTTACATATATCAAGAGAAACCGATTCAAATAGATATATGCAAGTACACAAAACCAACTTTATGAAATCATGGATTTCATTGCTTTAAGAATGAACAATAATGGATGCACATTGATTCATACATACAGATGAAGCATTAAACAAACTATCCCAATTAGTAAGCATAACAAGAAATACATATACAATATACCCAAAAAGAATATTATTTAAAGGATTAACAGATACATGCCTTGCTAGGTTTTAAAGCCAAACGAGCTACCAAAGCTTCATCATATCCTGCATCACGTGCGGCTTCAACATCAGCATCATTTTCAAGCATAATAAAGTGTTCATTTGCCTCCAATGCAGCAGCTACTTCTAACAAAATTTTCTTTCTTTCTTCACTTGTTAGTACCTGTAATGCCCAACAAAAGATAGAAGATTGAGTGATCAATCAAACATAATCGATCATGTGCATACATATGTGTGTGTGTGTGTATGAGGGTATGTATTATATTTATATATTAAAGTATTGCATAGTGTAAAAAACTAAAAACAGGATAGCTAATAACCAAGAGATTCATTTAACCTGAAGTCTTCGAGAGGCTTCACGAGCTGAAATTGCCATCTCATGCGGACCAATTTCTGTAATTGGAATCCACATATGTGCATCTTTATGGAACAAAGTACCCACGCGTTCTCCATTTAGAACCTTTATGATGTTATCAGAAGCATAGCCACTATGATGTAAAAGTGAAGCAAATAAACCAAAATCAAATATTGTAGTCATCATATATATGCTAGTAGGCTACAATGTGGAGTGTGGATCTAGATTCTAGAATATGATACCTTGCAATGACCACAGGTGTACCAGAATAAGCTGCATTGCATGCAGCTTTGACCTTTGCATCCATTCCACCTCTTCCCATTCTTGACTTGTCTCCAAAACTTATTGCCTTTTGATGTTTTTGTTTAACGTATGTATGGATTAGCTTTGAGCGTGGATCAGTTGGAGGACCACTGTAAAGGCCATCCACATCACTCAACAACACAAGAAGATCTGCCTTCAATTCCGTGGCGAGCAGAGCTGCCAGACTGTCATTATCCCAGAAAATACCAGAAGAATCCTAAAAGACAGAAATTTCATGAAATTTTGCACATCCATATCTGTAATGCTTATATCTGCGAATATATGGAATTAAATTAATCCCTCATTCAAATACCTCATAAGGAGCCTTCCTAGTACTGATAGCATCATTTTCATTAAAAATTGGGATGCTTCTAAGATCCAACAGTGAATCCACTGTTTGACAAAGTTGCACCTTGAAATCTGTGTTCCTGAAATCATTATCCGTGACAAGGAGTTGAGAGGACGTAACATCCAGCTGCAAAATTAGCACTGTGTGAGCACAACCAAATTATTAAAGGCCTGTGTTTTTTTTCTTTTGGTTTTAGTTCAAACAGGCTAACACTCATACCTGGCTGAATAGAATGTCATACAAAGCCATCAAACCATTTTGACCAACAGCTGCACAAGCTTTTCCATCAAGTTCAACTTGAGGTTTTTGGAGGTCAGCAAAACTACAGTAACAGATTGTCATCAGTGACAACTAATTAACAAACGTTAATAATTATGTATTCAATGAATTTCCGGTTGTTATGTATATAAATGGGAAAAGAATGATAGGGACCTGCTGTTGATCATTTTCCTGTATTTAAGCCTTTGGCAGCCTGCTCCAACAGCTCCTGAAGTAACTAAAATGATTTCAAAGCCTTGAGAGTTTAATTTTTCAAGCTGCAAAGAAATTATATGTTACATAAGTTTAATAGTCTGCATCATGTATAGGAATTTCAATTTGTAAAAAAAATGCTGAAATTTAAAATCTTTATTGTTGCTTCCTTATATATTCGCATATGGTAGTAATGAAAAGAAAAAAAATATCTTTTTGGGCTAATTTGCTTGCTGATGGGAGTTTAATGTGACTTTACTTGGAAAATTCAGCAATTAGTAATATCCTAAATTAAAAAACAGTTGCTATATACTTATTCTCGTTGATTATATAGGAATGTTGTTACATTTGAAACTTTTTCTCGCATTTTTCGTAAAGCCATAGGAATATACCTGTTCAAAAATAGCTCCAAGTCGGCCAACGGCTAGTCTTCCATCGTCTCGGGTAACCACAGCTGTTCCCACCTACAGTGAGTATGAAGGTAAAGATTAGTAAATGAAACCTTTAACCTAAAATCCACTAATTGCATAGAACCTTTGCTTCATGAACATCATCATAACCACTTGTTGACAAAAAAAAAAAAAAATCAACAATTACCACAAAATATTTACATTGATCCCTGGAACTAAATCCCATTTCAAGACACTAATCCAGTATCCGGATTAACCAACAAAACAGTAGAAAAAATGAAAAATTATATTCTAACAACACAAAAGGCCAGAAGTAGCCTCTTGACTTTCAAATCATCCTCTATATTCAATGCAACAATCTATATGGTGTTCAATGGTATTCAAAGAAAGAATTACATTATTTTCATTTTGGAATAATTTGTAAATTCAATGATTTTGCTAATAACATGCAAATATTATAGATCATTTTTTTCCTTTTTCAGCAGATGCATAAACAAATTATAATTCTTTTGTTACTTTTTTAAGGGTAAATTATATGCCCAATCAAGAGATGAATCTACAGTAAATAACTAACTAGCTATAATAATAAAAGCAAAGATAATAATAATAAATAATAGAAAGTATCAATCAAGATATCTTGAAAAAAATATGTGGATCGCATAATCTGATTCAGAGATAAGGAAATAAGTCGTGTCGCCACATGAAACCATCGACATGCCAAGTGAAACGGAATGTATCATTATTAATGCATTGTCGTTATCATGTGCATGGAAAGGGTTGACAAGTGTCATTCATCCATACATCAAATCGCACAATTAACAAAAATCAAATCAAACACCAAAAAATCTGTTCAAAATCACGATCCGAAAAGCAGAGATGCGTAAATTAAACTCGATCGATCAAGCATGATTCTAGGAAAATCTAATCAACCACAATATTATCCGTCATCGCTGTGATCAGTGATAAACGATACGAATGAAACGATTTAAACAATTAATGTTATAAGAATCAAATTGAACGGATCTACGAATAAGATGGTGGACCTTGACGACTACACGCTTGACGTTCTTGACGAAAGCTCGAGTAGGATCCATGGCGCAAATCGATCGAGAGCAAGAGGTTTTTGGAAGATAAACCTCAGATTCAATGAGCAGATAAGAGAGTAGAGAATGTGTGTGTGTGTGTGTGTGTTTTTGTATGTGTGATGATTGGTGTGAATGATGATGATGATGATGATATAGGAAGAGAGAAAGGGTGGGGTTGCAGCGGAGGCTAGGTGAACGTGAAGACTATATATCGTTCCAACAAATGACAATGATGTGGTTTGGGATTTTCTCTAAAGTTTTTTTTAACCGTTTGGGCCTTGGAATGACGAACACTTAAGACGGAATTTTCACCGTTTTCACTTGGATTTGATGCTCTGGACACACGCCGTAACCCCCTTAGGAAGAACTCTCTCAACAAATAAGTCTCGGTTCAAATTTAAATCCAATACCTTACGTAAGAAAGTTAAGGATGTAAAAAGTAGGCTAGAATCCCTTTATTTTATCTAAAGTATTTATTTTTCATACCTTTTATCATATGTTTGTCTTTTTATACTGGTTTTGTAATTTTTTATATTAGATTTATGTTTTTATTTAAAACTTTTAAATATATTATAAAAAAATGTTTTTAATATATTCAACCTAAAGATTCTTTGTTAATAGGGTATTAGGGAGTTGTTAAACTTTCACCCAATTGTTTATTGAAAAACCTATTATGACACACATTACGTTACAAAAATACCAAGGGGCCTACGTCCTATGTTAACGGCATAGCCTTAAATTTCATTTCGGGTCTTAATATTCGTTTATTATTTTTTTTTGTAGTTTTTGAATAATATTTTTGTTAATCCAATCACATCACACACCTCTTATATTTACTTATATATATTTTTATAAAGTACTTTTTTATATAAACCGAAAACCACAAATTGTTTACTCGGTTTTCGGTTCGATTATCGATTCCATATACTTCTCTAATCGGTTTGTTTGGTTTATTTGGTTAACTAATTAAACCAAATTTAAATATAAATTTATTATTTTTATTAATAATATGAAAAGTTAAATTGGGTTAGGGTTTAATAAGTTTATTTAGTTTTAACCAATTTATTTAATTTGTTTTTAATTGGTTTGTTCAGTTTTTAATCGAAACTTAACCGAATTGTATTCAGTTTGGTTAACAATCTTCCAAATTTGGTTCGGTTTGATTTTTAGTTATATATAAAAAAATTTCAAAACTGATTAAAGCAAACAAACCAATAACCAAACAGATGAACACCTATATTCGAAGGAAGGTATGCAGCCTAGCAGCCCTCGTTCCAATTCTCACCACCAAATGTTTAAGCCATTTTTGAGTTAAAATTTATCAATTTATTTTCATGCAGTTGAGTGGTGAATTTGTATCTTTATCTATTCATTGTTACTAGGTTAGTTCCCGTGTATTACACGTATTAAATAAAAAATATAACGAATAATTATAAATGAAAATTTAGAAAATATAAGATGATTTTTAATATAAAACAGGATTACAATTTCGTATTATATAATATTTTAAGTATTATAATAATATTATTATTTTTTTAAACAACTTTTTTTATAGTTTGTTTTTCCTTAAACATTGTGTTCAAATAATTGTTTTTAAAAATTTTATAATTTATAATAATTTTTTTTTGAAAAAAGTGTGTTTATAACATTAGTATATTTTCATGCATTAAAAAATCTTTTTTATTTTTAAAAAATGCATAAAAAGTATATTCAATATTTAATATTATTATTTAATGTTAGATGTATTTAATAGGAAAGAGAAGCAGAAATTGAATGTTGAGATGCTCTAGAATAATGTCATGTGACAATAAAAACATTTATTTATTAATATAGGTAGATAGGTGATTCATTTCATTTAATTGAATTCTCAGATTTTCTACCAATATGGCAATATGCACCATATACAGGACCAAATAACCCAACTAAGGTTCTTAGGGCCCACAAAAATATAGGCTTTCAATTTTTAATTTTTTTTTAAATACACAGTAGTGTATTGTAGTTTCTAAAAAAAATTTACTTTGTATGCTCTCGAAAAATATAAGATACAACTAAGTCTCACATAAAGCTTTTTAATATTCAGTTGAAAAATAATTAAAACAAATTGATTATAAACATTTTATTAATGAATTTTGATTTAAAAAAAAACTAAAAGAATAAGTTTAATCAAAACATTTTTACATGTAAATATAAACAATTTTTTTTAAGTTCACCATTAGTTTGTTATTGTCGATCTCAAGCACGGATAAAATGCGAAAAAAATTTAACGTAACCGTTAGTGAATGGACCCGACTTTTTATTCTGTTTAAAGCTCTCAAAATAGTTGAGCTGATTCTGACGATATGGTGTTACAACCAAAACAACCAAGTTACAACACCTTCTGGTCAATTTCACAACCGATAGTACCCTGGAGCAGAAAGCCTGAGAATTGCATGAAGAACTTCAAAGTTTGATGATTGCAATGCAGTAACGTGAATTGAACATCTCCTCATTGTAACTAAACGATGATGATCTTGATGGTTATTCCACGTTTGTTGACTACAATCCTTTATATGGATCTAAACTATTAGACTTGTCTCAATCGGTTGTAATTTTGTACGAGCAATTGATATATGGTTTATAGGTTAAATAAACTCTCTCAACCATCAAACTGGTCTTTTCCGTTGAGTTCTGATGTTTGATTTATAGAATGAATTTAATTGAAATACCAATGTGTATTTTGTAACCCAAAAATGTATATTATATTAAAATTTTGATTATTTTCAATAATTTGCCCTGCTAAATATATATATAAACATAATAAAATTATAGAATAAAAAACAAATTAAGCACAAAAATATGTATTTTATATTTTAGACAAAATTTTGTTTTTATTTTATCTTACACACGCATATATAAGGGAAATAATAAATTGAGAACTTACTTAGATTTAGAAAACCCGGTGCAATATTCGATTTTTTTTTCTTTTTTGTGTTTATGTATGTAATATCAATGAAGTTATAAAAAATTAATATAAAAAATTAAAAAAAAAATTATATGTAGTTGTTATATATACATGTAACATTTTTTGTTTCATACCGTAAAAACGTCATTTTGTAACATATGTGTAACAAGTATTTATGACTTTATTTTTATTTTTTAAAATAATATATATACATAAAAGAGAAGAAAAATAATATGAATAGCAGACCTTGTTTTTATGAAATCTCTCAAACTCAAGTGGGTTTCTAAATTATTATTTTTGTGCGCGCGCGTGTATACTTGGATTGTATCATGTGAAAACTCAATTTTAAAGTTGAACCCTCACTACAAGAAATTTAAGTCTTTATCAACACTTAGTATGTGTAGGTAAAAACCTATTGTGTTTAGGTAATTGTTTTTACCTACACATAAATTAAGTGTCATGATGTGTGGCCTCAGGACTGTTGATATAGATCATTACACACACATCACTTATGTGTAGGCATATATCACACTATACTTACACATATATGTGTGGGTAAAAAGAAAATTATGTGTAGATAAAAGTGGTATATGTGTAGATATTGAATAATATGTGTTGGTAAAAATAGATTTATATGTAGGTAATTATATTCAAATCCATACCAACAAATACAAAATTGCATATACAAATAGATACATATGTGACCAAAATTACCACACTTAATTAAATATCTTCAAACATTATTCTTCAAACCGTAAAAATAAAGTACTAGTCATTAGAACTAAAATACTTAAACTAACAAAACATAAACTATTCATAAGTCACAACGAGTTTATAGAGAACAACAAAACTACGTCACTAATTAATATTTTGATCACTCTGATGTATCTCTTTGAAATTAATCTGATGTGCTTGGTGAAGGTGGCATGATATTATTCACAATCAGTGTTTGTTGTATAATTGCACTTGTACCCTTCAGTGTTGCAAATACATCGCAAGTTCTTCATAAGTAGGACGTTTTGAATTCATCCAACACTTATATGGAGATGCTCCTGCCAAGGCAACCACTAAAGGAAACATAAAATATTCCAAAAGATAAGATCATTAGATATTAGATTGCATTCAAAATAACAAAGAACTATACAAGAATTCTAAAAAAGCACTAAAATAAAATAGATTTAAACAACAAAACCATAAAATTAACCAAATAAACAAACAAAATCAACTTAAAGATCGATTACTGTAGCCTGCAACCAAATAACACTTAATTATCTTTCGGCTTTTGTACACAATTTTTATTATATGACAATCATAGAGGTAGTATATTTACGGTCACATTAAATCAAACTATATGCAATTCATAAGCATCCCATATCATTCAGAAAAACACATATAACATAAATAAACTTATCTAATGCTGGATTCACACAGAATGAAATGCACTATGCAGATAGTATATCATCATCATCCAAACCCATTAAAAATACAGTTAAAATACAAAATTTACCTCTGAATATAGGATCTTAGAATAGATGGTTAAATATCAGCTAGCTCAAACTTATGTACGGATCGGTCGATAGGATCTTTTGGCGATCTCAACAGTTAAAGTAAGCGAATAGCTGAAAATAAAACAATAAATAACATATGCAGATTCAATTTCAATAAAACTAAAGCAAGAAAATATTACCAGTTTTTTGTCCTCTTTGTACGTGACAAACAAACATCCAAAGACCGCAGAAACACCTGCGGAGAACCAAATATCAAAGGGTAAATAATCTTGATATTAGTAACATTGCATCAAGACATAGAGAAATAAAAACAAAAAGTATCAGTCACTATAAACAGGTATAGAATGCCTTTTTTTTGGCCCAAGGAAAAAGAGCAGATGAAGAAGAGAGACATATGAAGGCATGTTTTTGTCTAAACCCTAAGGTAAATCTGTATATTGTAAGAAAAGAAAAGTGATCATTAGTTGCCTCAACCGATACTTTGAATCATTGAACTCTAATGACATATAGAATCAACCAACATTTATCGAATTAACTTTAACAACTTATGTCATAATATAAAACAAATTCATTTACAAATACCTTATCAACTTCCCTATTTAAAGCAACAACACTTTGGCATAGCATTACAACCTATTAATTAATTAGATTCTACATGAACCCGAAAAACCAACCTGAAAAAAAGCAACCGGAACCCGAAAAAACCGAAACCCGAAAAACTAACCTAAACCTGAAGAACCAACCCGAAAAAACCAAACTTGAACATGAAAAAAGCCAAAACCAGAAAATACCCAACCCAAGAATGTCTTTGGCAGATAAACATCTTTGAGTGAAGATTTAAAATACTTAACAGTTAGTGTCATTGGCACACACTATAGACTATTTGGTGTTGATAATTATAGTTAATTTAGTAAAGCAATCGCTTCCTTTGCATCTTTGATGCATTCATCAACAATTTCTTCCTGGTTATCAGCACCTAAAGATGGACAAGAAAAGCTAAGTATACAACTTGATGAGCAAACATTATAAAAAAATTAAAATGACAATAAATATGATAATATGATTCAACAAACAATGTTTCATGCCTTAAGCCATTCGTCTTTCATGCATTGATAATTGGCTTAGTATCCTTTTGTTTGGACATTGTATTATGATCCATTCAAAAGATGATTAAAAGGTTCACATTTTAACTCGGCCAACATTAGTAAGATTCTGAACTTAATTGTGCCTTAAAGATCAAGATTCTGAACTTAATTGTGCCTTAAAGTTTTGGTCTCCAAAGGCTCGAGCAACAACAAATTGACCACATTATGTCACTAATTAGAAAACCAAACTTTGAAGCTGGAGGAATGGAGTGTTTTCACACTCATTGCAAAAATTGATGTTTCAACCTGCATTGTGTGACTAATTAGATTGACATGCACTACCTGCTCATGAATCAAAATTCATTCGATTTAGACACGATTACGTTGGATACATCTCCTGATAGATTATAAACACGAAGAAAAAACATGTTAATTGTCGATTTTATGTTCATAAAGAATTGAGTCCATTTAAAGTACATGTGATATGTTTACCTTTATATAGGCAAGTAGTGTTATGGCTGTCATGTTCTCAACTCATCTCAACTGCATATATTAAGATTGGAGCTGTGATATACTTCCATGCCTGCAAAATTGGGGCTTATGTTAGCTAAAAACTCTTCTAACAATGTCTTATACGGTTATTGATTTCCTGCAACAACAATGCAAAATCTTGTTTTTTTCTAAGTCCATTTGTGAACCAAGAAAAAGAACGACACATTATGTACACCAAAGCAAAAAAACACCAAAACAAAGAAGATGCTTTGAGAACCAAAATGAATTACCTACTTCACCTTCATTTAGGAACAAAAAAATGAACAAAAACTAAATTGAACAAATACTAAACATGCCTACTCTTTAACACTGCATATAAGTTTTAGGCTTTGTTCCATGGGGAACACCGGAGCCACCTGCAATGACGATTACACAGAGCCACCTGCAATGAAGATTACCTAGCAGATTGAGAAGTCATAGATCAAGTAAACATATTACGTTAACAAATAGACCCTATGTTACCTTTTCCTGTCATCGTCGAGGGTCACCAACAAAACCCTAGTAACTGACAGCAAGCACCGCCAATGATCGCTGCTTCAATAGTAGAGGATGTGGCCTTTGGTGGTCTTCGTCTCCTTGATAACCATCATCACCGATGAATAACCCCCATATGTCGCTTTCTATTTGTTTCAGCTTGTGTCTCGGTCTCTTTCTCTCTTTGTTTCCTCTTTGAACAACATATTGGGATGGAGACCCATGAGAGAACATCCGCGAGGACATGTTCCAGCGGAATCGTGAAGAAAGAACAAATGATATTAGGGTTTTGTTTACGGGGTTGAAAAATAGAACTGAAGACAGGGCCTTTTTGCAGAGGGCGGGATTTCAAATTTTTTCACGAGGGTATCATATGCAAGAAGAAGTTGTACGGATAAATGGTTGTATATCTCTTAATTTTAAGACATTACACATTCTTTATCCAATATCTTTTATATATAGTAACAAGATAACAAGATATATATAGGGGATGGTTCGAATGTTAACCATTTTTTATTACGATAATCAAATAACTACATCTTATTATTTTGGGGCCCACATTAAAGCAAATTTAAAGGTGTAGGTTTTTATTCTTTTTTTATTAATGTAAGTGGGCCATACATTAATTAAAAAAGAAAAAAAACATACACCTTTAGATTTACCTTAGTGTGGGCCCCAAAATAATAAGATATAGTTGTTCGATTAACAAAATAAACATGTGTTAACATTTGATCATCTCCCTATATATATAATTCTTTTAATATATATGTAATAGATAGTAGTAGATATATAAGATACAAATTACAAGATAAAAATAAAGATAAAGAAAAAAATACAGTTTGAACAGTTTAACCATATAACCAAATACACCAAATTTAAAAAATAATGTAATCGTAAACCAAACCACAAACAGAATTTGTGATGTGATCGGATACAGTTATGAATCGAATACACAATTCAATTTGGCTTTTTTAGTTACAAATACGGTTCAGTTACAAATTTTAAACAATTGTTGGTTAACACCCCTAATTATTCACAAATATACAAACATGTGTAGGTAAATTATGTTTTGCTACTTCTTTTAGTTTGATTTTAATTTTTGTTTTAAATATTTATTTTCATATCATTATATTTTTATACACACATTTTTATTAAAATATTTCGTATATGTAATAAGTATTCAATATTTACACATATTATACATTTTGAAATATGTGTAGGTATTTGCTTTACCATGTCATTTTAGAAAATAAAGTAAAACTTTATATACTTACTTTATTTAGACATTTGTTTGGTAAAGCATAACCAATTATCCACACATATCTAACTTCTTTTACATGTGTGTAGATAATTTACCTACACATAACATAAATTTGCCGCATGTGTAGGTAATTAAACATTTACTTGATGGTAAATTTTGGGGGCAAATTTTCCCATCAATGTTAAGTGTAGCTAAAACGTATTACCAACACATATTAAATGTTGGTTATTATGAAAATATATGAGAAAACATTACCCACACATATACACACATGTGTAGGTAATTTACCTACACATTTACAAGTGTAGGTACATTATGTGTTGGTAAACACTCATATTTCTTGTAGTGCCTTCAATTTTATATCGGTTTCCTCTTGGAATCTTGATTTGTTTATCTAAAACTTAAATTTTTTTATTCAACCTAACGTAGATAACATATTTGTTTAAATATTTCAAATGGATATTCCAAATAAAGTTTAAAATTTTTTACTTTAAGATTGAGTTTTAATATGATAATATATATATATATATATGATTTGTATCCTCTGGAAACTTGATATTAGAAAGAAAACTTTTAAAACATATATGAGTCATTGATTTGGAATCTTAAAAATAAATATGCGATACACATCAGACCTGAATAAAAAATTGTGTTTGAATAAATAAATGTGATTTAATATGAAGCACAAATTTATTTTCAAGATTACAAATGGACAACTCATGGGATTATAATTTTTTTTCTCTAAGATCGAGTTTTCAAATGATACGATCCATATATATATATATATATATATATATGTGTGTGTGTGTTTGTGGGTGTGTGTATATATCCAAATGACACCAAATTCAAATCTATACTGATCTAATTAATATTTTTTTAACACTATTACCTAGAATATATAGGATACAAAACACGATTTACTAATACACCTAACCCTCCATCTCTAACTCTTAAAATAAATAATCTTCTGTTAGATATTTTCTTATTCTCTCTTATATAATATAATAATATCAAATAATAATAATATTATTATATATATTAAAATGTATGAAAAAGGAATAGTAAATATATGTATATTATATTGAATAGTAAGGAATAGTAAATATACGTATATTATATTGAATAGTAAATTTAAATATAATATTGAATAATATATATATAAATATATAATGCATAGTAAAATGAATAGTATTTCATAGGTATCTGATTCATGTAGTAATATTTTGAAAATTTAAACTTAGATCACCAAAAGTTTTTTTTTAACTTTGAACAGTAATATACAGTAATGATGGTATTAAATTTGAGATATTTGCCTAGAGATTTTAATTTATTAAATTTGAGAGATTTAGTTTTTTTTTTGGTCTAGGGTTTACGTTTTTTGTATAACCATAGGAACCCACTTGCTTGATAAACCTCCGACAAACAGAGAGAAACATATAAAGCGCGGTCGTATGCAACCAGATCGGTGACCTACTAAGAAAATTGTTCTAAGTGAGAATTGAACTTGAGATCTTTAGGTTGTTTCTCCTTCACTTTAACCATTACACCACTTCCTTAGAGGTTAGGATTTAGTTCGTGATGAAAGATTTGATTAGACTATGTAACTTATGCTTTTGCGAATGATATATAATACTCATTTTCGAGAGTGTGCTGTGATAACCCGCCGCAACGCGCGGAGGGAGTAAACCTAGTTATTATTAAAATAAATGTACTGTTTGATAAATGTATTTTTTTTTTTTGTACTTAAAAGTATATACAAACTACTGATTTATTATTATTATTATTATTATTATTATTATTATTATTATTATTATTATTATTATTATTATTATTATTATTATTTTGTAATTTTTGTCTAGCATGATGGTTAATGTGACAGACCACTCACCAATCAAACATGAAAATTTTCCATATCCGGAATCCAATACCATAAAAAACCTATTTTCAACGCACACTTTGACTATGGCTTCCTCCTCCACTTTCCTCCTCGGGTGCTCGCCGGACACCCACCACACCACCACCGCCTCACATTATCATCATCGCCGGCGACTCCTTTTCCCCACAATCTCTCGCTTTCCCTTTATAATAACGTATAATAATCAATTCCTTTGATTCTCCACCATCAATTTCCCCAATTCTTTATTCCAATCTCTGTTTTTAGTGCCTATTGTTTATTATAAACCCTAATTTCGTGCTATACTTTATTTGTTCCGACAGTTTATATGCCGTAATAAGCGGCAGAAACACCGTAGCTGCATCATGCCATTGCAAGCCACCACTGAAAAGAAACCTGCTTTCGACAACAGAATGCTGGTAAGTGGGAATTAACTCGATTCGATTATAAGTTGCTTATTTTGGTTAATTAGCTTGTTCTATTTGTTGAAGGTATTTGTGCCTCCCCATCCTTTGATTAAACACTGGATATCAGTTCTTAGAAATGAGCAAACACCATGTCCCATCTTCAGTAAGTAATGTTGTGACATCATTGCTAAATTCAATTATCTTTTTGGGTATTTTTAGTTTTGTTTAGATTGAGATGTTTGCCAGCTTTTTTTCTAGAATGTGCAATATAATTGGGTGAACATGATTGTGTTAGAAACTTAGAATCTGATTTTATTTACTTCTTTCATCGTTTTGTTTTCAAAACGCCCATTTGTAGTGCACACATATGATGTAAAATTACACTAATTTTAACGATATTTTACTTATTTTAAGAAAATAACCTTTAAAGCGTTGAGATTATTAAGTTCAAACGATAACTTTGAGCCGGGACTCATTCTGAGCAGCCTTTCTATCCCAATTGGGATAGGGGTAAGGTTTGTCTCCATTCTTCCCCCAAACCCTACTGAAGAGTGAGAATATACTGGGTAAGTTTGTTTGTTTGTTTGTTATCTTTTTGTTTTCAAGGGTTCTTATTTATTTGTCAATTTGTTGCAGAAAACGCCATGGCTGAGTTGGGTAGGCTGCTTATGTATGAAGCATCTAGGGACTGGCTGGTATACATTATCTAGTTTTTTTATCTTTAATTTTTATATTTACAACAAGACTTTGTTATAGATGCTAGTTAAGGATAGAAGAAGTATAGAACAGAGTTGACATAAAACGTCAAAATTGATCTTTTACATCATATGCTTTTGGCATGCATGAAACTTGTAGCAAAATACATAAATTTATCGTCTCTTGCAGCCTACAATTTCAGGGGAGATTCAGTCACCACTTGGGGTTGCTTCGGTGGAATTTATTGATCCTCGAGAACCTGTAGCGGTTAGTATGCAATAGCTTCCTTTCATTATGCTTTATAAGAATTTAGAAGACATCTTTCGTGTATCTATCTCGTCTAGAAGTTTCCATAAACAGAGTTTTTGTTCTAGAATTGTTAGGTGTCTTCATGATAGAAGCATTGGAATCATGTATGTTACAGTGTTAGTTAACTCATAAGCCAGATTTGCAGGTTGTTCCCATCCTGAGAGCTGGTCTTGCTCTTGCAGAGCATGCAGCATCCGTCTTACCAGCAACCATGACATACCACCTAGGTAGTAACTCATGTTAATATCATAAGTTGTTGGAGTGTAATTTATTGTGACAGTTTCCATAAGGTTCACATCTACTGCCTATTTTTATGCTTTTTTTTTAATCAAGGTGTTAGCAGAAATGAGGAGACTCTTCAACCAACTGTATATTTGAACAAGTAAGAAGTTTCAATCAAGTTCGTTACCTATTACCGAAGTTATTCTGTGCAATAGCCAATATGAATCCGCCTATAGATTTATTATATGTATCGTTTATTAGTTTTTTTTAGAGTTTTATCCATGGATGGTTTTTGATGCTTCAGACTGTCTACATTATATGCATCAAATAATTAAAACAGTGCAAGTTTGATGTAACCAACTCCAACCTAGACACCATGACAACACCAATACAGAGTAATTTTTTGGTGCAACACTATACACTTGATCATTTTATACCAAATTTCACCAAGTCAATTTTTTGTGAAATATCTGAAGGTTAACTTAAAAATATCTTGTTAAAACAATCTTATTTTGGTCTTGAATATATCTTAATATGTTGTTATATTTGTTTATGTTTATTATGTATATATTTTTTGCTAATATATGATTTAATTATTTTTGTAAACTTATTTAGGTTACCAGAAAAATTTTCTGAAGGAACTCGAGTGTTTGTTGTTGACCCTATGCTAGCAACAGGTTTTGTTTTCCTGCTCATATGTTGAAGCCTGCCCTGTGTTATTTTTATTTTCACTGCTAATATTTACTTATCTTTTGTATTTCAATAATATTTAGGTGGCACTATAATTACAGCTATTGACCTGATTAAGGAACGTGGAGTTGATAATCAGCATATCAAAGTGGTAAACAGAGAAACGATTCATATTATGTCCTACATAATCTTAACATTTTGTTTGTTTGTTGACTTGGACCTAAAAATTTTCAAGAATATTTAGTTTTTATCTATGTCTCAACCCCCCCCCCCCCCCCCCCTCTTTTTAAGATTGCACTTAGCAGCAGATTGGCATGTATTTAGGTATCTGCTGTGGCTTGCCCTCCAGCACTCTCAAAGCTGAGTGAGAAGTATCCCGGGTACAACGTTTACTTCATCTCTAAAACCATTGACACTTGACGAGCGTTTTATTAAGGTTAACAATTTTTTAATCTCAGGCTTCATGTATATACTGGAATCATTGATCCAACTCTTACTGATAAAGGGTATGAAATTTCAGAAAATTAATAATCAAGTGCTATCAAGTGATCTGAAGATAGTGTTTGAATGGTTTGTTTCAGGATGATTATCCCAGGACTTGGAGACGCAGGAGACCGAAGCTTTGGTACATAGAAACCAATCAAAGGAGGTGCATTATCAGCCATTATGGTACGTGTTGCAATCTGCAGTTTGGAGTTTTTTGACACAAATTTTTTATATAAAATATTGATGAGTCTACCATCTGAAGGTATATTATCAACGTTTCAATGGCCAATAACTTGTTTCTGTAATGTGGTTTTAAAACAATGACTTTGAGCTTGTTTGGTTAAAGAAGTTAAATATATGAGCTTGTTTGGTAAAACAATGACTTTGTGCTTCTTTTGGATTGTTGCTTGCTTTCTTAAGGGGCTGTTTAGGACTGCTGCTTGAAGCACCTTATTCAGTTGCCTCAAAACACAATAATCAAATAAACAGTCGTAATAGGCTCACGCTAGGGGTGTTCAGAAAAACAAAAAAAACCCGTTAAAAACGATAACCGAACCGTATCCGCAACCGAAAAAACCGAACCGAATTCTGAATTCGGTTTTCGGTTCGGTTCCTAACCGTATCTTAATTCCGAATTCGGTTTTCGGTTCAATTAACGGTTTTAGATATTTTTTGAATTCGGTTTATTCGGTTAACCGATCAAACCGAATTCAAAATTAAATTTATTATTTTTATTAATAATATAAGGTTGAATACGGTTTTTTCGGTTAAATTCGGTTTATTCGATTGAATTCGGTTCGGTGTATTTGGTTTTTAATCGGTTTGTTCGGTTGAATTCGGTTATAACCGAAACCGAACGGAATTGAATTCGGTTCGGATAACCATATCCTGAATTCGGTTTAGTTCGGTTAACAGTTAGGGAAAAGAATTTTGAAAACCGAATAAACCGTTAACCGAACCGATGAACATCCCTAGCTCACACCAAGGTGATACATATTCGAGTAAATCCAATAGCGAAAGGTCACCCACACCCGTGAAACGCAGACAAGGATAGTCACCCGGCCCGCCCATCATTCGAAAAAAACCCTATCATCCAAAGACTTACTATGGTAAAACCTCTGACCCACCTGAAACATATTGTTTCAAGTGAGAAGGGGACTCATGACCTTCACATTAGAAAGCCATAGGATTGCCTCCTCCTAAATCAATTGATCTAAAGCTTATTGGCAAACATAACATGTTTTCATACCAATCAATGTGAATTGAATCCGGCTAAACTCTGATTGTAGGTTTAAAAGCTGCTATAACACATGTTATCAATAATTTTTAAATACGTAAAAATATGAAGGAAAAAAAAACTTTTGATGTATGGTTTAAAACTTTCAAACTCATTGTTAAGACAGTTCTCACAAATATCACCATCCTAATGTCGATTCAGAATGCATCAAAATATGGTTCAGCAACCACGTCAACTAAATGCATGAAATTTGGCCCGTTCACAGGTTTAGGAAACAAATCGAAACAAACATGAAATTTTACATAAGATTTCCTGCTCTAATTTTTACCCATCAAGCTTCAGGCAACTTACTGCCAGTGATGCACTTTTTTGTGAACGATCAACCCAAACTACGAGGATTATTCCGGAACAGCAACAGCATGATCAATAGGAAGTCCAGTCTTGAAAACACAACACAGATGTCTCCTCATAACTAACCAAATGGATAAAGGTTAATAAAATCGTACAAGAAAACATGTTATATCAAAGGCACAAAACAAGAACTTGCATATCTTGTCATCGCTGGAGGGTATTTTAGACATTTCAGTAATAATCACATACTTCCATCAAACAAGTAGAATATCGGGTTGATAAATACAAGTATGCAAATACCACTTTTGTATAACTTACGGAATACATGAATGAACATGAGATTGTGCGTAATTTGTGACAAGATTAACTAAGTCATGAAGATCAGACCCAAAACAGAAATGATAATTTACATACTTCTTGAAAAAATACAGTATACATTAGTAGAATGGCTGGTTTAATCTGACACAATTTTTTTAAAAGATAACAGTATGTAATTTACATGTTTCTGGCAGAGTAGCAAACCAGTAATATCATATTGCCCCACATTTTGAGCATATAATAAACCAGATGCATTAATCTCACTAGTTAAACGAGTAAAACCGAAAAAAATTCGTTTAAAAAGGACGCATGGATAACAGTTTGAAAGACACACGTGCACTTTTAACCCATAAAACATCCTAACCATTCTATTGAAGATATCACATTATTATTAATTATATAACTTTGGTAATTATATTCACATACTGATTACTTGAAACCATCTCGAGTTTGGGATAACAAGTTTATCAAGTCAAGGCACAAAGTTTGCATACATCAGATCATGAGAAACAAAAAGTAACATCGAGTTATGATCAAGTATCAAAAGTCAAAAGTCAGAGAAAAGTACGCACGCGAATATTTAGAGTTCACTGTAATTTCGCCAAACTGCACGAAATTCCTCACGGAATGTATTCAAGCGAGCTTTCAGGTTAGGTGTCCGAAAGCTTGCATGCATGATAGTAGCTGAGAAACAAATGAGCGTTAGTAACCAACCAGTGCTTGACATTATTCAAGGAATAAGAAGTTGAAAATATACCTAGAAGGCCAACAGCCAAAGCCCATAATAAAGTCAAGAGGCCGCAAGAAACAAACCAAAGAAAGAAACTCACTGAAATAATAAAAGGATAAATACTCAATCATCAAAAAAGGGATTATAAATGTGAAAAAGCTTCTTTATACCAGCAGAGGACACCAAAACAAATTGCCATCGAGGCCGTCCACATATATAAATTGCCCGTTTAGAAGAAGGGCGTCCACGAAGAACAGGCCTGCAAGTTGCAGATGACCATGTAAGAAATGCCACTATTATATGTTCTAACATTTAAGTAAAGAATCTAACGTTAATGGAGGTCTCATTTTTGCAGCTAAATGTGGTGAAAACTGCCTCACGAATCTTGTTACTTTTTCACTAAATGTGCCTGCAAAACTGCAAACCATTCCATTACTAAATTGGCAAACGTTTAAACAAGTTACAGACTTACAATAAACCCATTATGAAACAGAAATACAATTTATAAGTCATGTTTTCACGTGTACAAACTAGCATCCACTACAGAGAGTGTCACAATAATATACCACCTTTGTTTCAAGAAAGAGAAATGCATTAATGCAAAGTATGTGATTCCAAACCTAGGTGTTTTCCAATTAAAATCATGACAGTTTTATCATCAACATGCTTCAAAAAAAATAAATAAAAATACGCAAAATTGTACTGTCAGCAAAAAAGAATAAAAAAAATACAAAAACCACTGCACATTACAGATATACACAAACTTGAAAAGAAAGCCAAAACATTTGAATGGGTATTCAGGTATGGGATTAATAAAAACTTTTCTTGGGTTACAGATAGTTATGATACTAGGTGATACCCGCTCGTTTCCCCAAAACCAATCCCATACTTGTTTACCTACATTGAAACCATATATATTTATATATATTATATATAGTTATAATATATAATAAATAGTAATTTTTTAGTTAGAAACGTTAAATCTTGTTTAGAAAAGCACGCAATAGGCATGGCTGGGAAAACACCTGAACTTGTAAAAGTTCAATATCATTTGTTAACTTAATTCATTTAAATAGGTCATAACAGCCTTTTTTGTTAACTTCATTCATTCAAATCCTGCATTGTAAAAGTCAAACATTTACCAAGATTGTGAATGTTCATACTTCATTCAATCCCATCATCTTACCTTTAGTCTATACCAAACACAACACAAGTGTTTTTGCCAAAAATGGCTGATCTAATCACTAAAGAAATCCCTTGGATGTTTATACCACATACACCTTAAATAAGAAAAGTACAGTAGTAGAGTTAAATGATTATTGGTAGAAAAAATTGGCAGCAACAAAGATAATTATGCTAAAGTGGATGTGTGGGCACATAAGGTTAAAATAGATAAAGAATGAATTTTCAGGGAAAGATTAAAGTAGCACGCAATTCTAATAAGGAAAGAGAGATTGAGATGGTTTGAACAAGAACAGAGGAAACAAGGACAAATCTGATAAAGGTTAGCGACTTTTACGGATGTTTAAGAGGCATATAGATTTGATCTTAGCTAGGTCTTGATGTCTTGGCCTATATTACACTTTGTGTATGTGTTTGACTTTCTACAAAGTATAGGTGCTATATATATATATATATATATATTTTGGGTGATTAGTGTTCCCTTTCTTGTCTTAATATGCTTTGTATTTACGCTTCTAATAAATATTTAATGCCACTTGTATTTAAAAAAGATACGCCCCATTTGCGGTGCACACATATAATGTATATATGTGTGAGCCCTCAAGGGGCCAAAGTAAAATTGCACTAATTTTAACATTATTTTACTTATTTTGTGAAAATAACGTTAAAAATGTTGGAATGATCAACTTCAAACGATAACTTTGAGCGGGGACTCTTTCGGAGCAGCCTCTCTATCCCAAGATAGATGAAACAATTGGTCTAGAAACTTCATCTCAAATCAAATCCCTAATTATTATGGGCATAGATTAATGTTGTAGCACACACCCATTGATTAAAATCATATAATCTATGTCATTTACTCGTTTATTTGCTCATTAAAATCAAACACCTTATTTTTCCTAGAAAATTTTGATTGTAATACCTTTACAAAATTGTGTGCATGTCAATCGTAAGTAATGATGCATACCATTCAGTCATCACGACCATAACAATCAAAGTATCAATATATATAGTGCAGGTGAAGAGCAATGTACCTATCATTTAAGAAAGCTACTGTTAGAGCTGTTGATATAGCTGCAACAATTGCAAGTGGTCTCCTAAGAAATCCCAATCCTACACATGAGAAATTTTGATCATAGCATTTAGAAACAACTTTAAAAAAATGCCATGTGCATCTTTTTATCAGTTGGCTTACCAAGAATAAACAGGATCATAAGAAAGTAATTTGTCCGATAGCTGTAAAAAAAGCACAAAACTCTAAAAATATTAGTAATTCATAAGCTATGGCTGGTGCAGAAATCACTAAATCCTATTGCTAACATAACAAAAAATATCAATTTACATGTAAAAATCCCTCAAATTCACATAATCAGAAGTGTGAGATCCAATTCTTTTAGAACAAAAATACTTCAAAATACACGAATATCTAAACTTAAGCAGTAGTAACCAAACAGTACCGAAATTCAAAGTAAATAAAAAAATTACAAAACCTAAGTAATATTTCCCCAAATTAATTCTCAGTGATTAGAAACAGAACGATAAGTAGCGATGATAATAAGAACATACTAGTAGAGATTACACTTGAGGCGACTGTTCCATTTGTTAGATGAACGAGGGACGGTGAATTTGGAGAAGAATTCGTTGAGAGGACGAGGAGGAGATGACCAATCCACTTCCTTCAGTGCTTCGATCAGATCTTCTGTTGAAACCGTTCCCCAATCCATTTGTTGTGTCGTGTTCTTTGATCGATGAGCGTATGATCCCTGAACAAAAACCTGATCTCTAGTTTCCAGAAAACGAAAATGATGGCGTATTGATGAGGGAGTTTGAGTGCCTTGTGAATTGCGATGTTCCAGAAGCTGGTGGGTCGTTCGCTTAAAATTGGCTACAAAACAGTCGACCCGTGTTTGTTTCGTTACGTAACTAAACAAATGGATACCCATTTAGCCTTCCTGTGAAAGGTCACGGGTTCAAATCCTTCTCAAGACGAAATAGGGGTTCTTGAGAGGTTAGGGGGTTTTCCGGTGCGGTTTCCTCCTGGGGTGGTGGTGGGGTCTCAACAGAGGTCATAGTAACTAGACCTTGATGACGTGACCTGGAAATTAGTGGTTCACACGTTGAGATCAAATATCGTTCAAAAAAACTAAACAAGTCGAGCTCAAAGGTATATCGCTCGTCCGTTTGGCAAGTTTAAATTAGGCTTAATTTTTTTTTTTAATGTTTACAAAGCTAAAAGTTAAAGCTAAATTCATTAACTTGTTAACTCAAATAATAGTCTAAGTTTTGATCCTCATGTTTTATGTCGCTCTAAATTCGTGAGCTCGTTATTCTGTCTCGTACAGTTACTGATAAATTATGAATATATGTAATGTCGTTTGCTAAAACCTCGAATAATGACGAATTGACTAGAGATTTTTTACGAGTCGGGTTAGAGCTCAAATTTCGACTCGTTGAGTCAAATTGACTTTCTTGGCTTTGAGCTCGAATCTAAATTGACGATGGACTTGGTTTGATTTGGCTTGCTCATAAAGCTGTATGTTTTTCTTAACTCTGCTACAATTTTTTTGAAAAAAATATAAAGTAAATATGTAATAAACAAACAAATGAATAAAAAAATAGCATTTTGTGCTTCGTTTCTTAATAAAGCTGTATGTGTCTGTGTTCGTTAATTTTATAAACGAATGGTTCACAAATTAAATGACTAAATACAATTTAAATTTAAATGAACAAATATAAGGAACATTGTTCAACAAACAAGAATCAAAATTTGAGAATGTTAAACATGATAAAAACACAATTCTAAATATATATTAAAAAAATCAAGATTTAGTCTAAAGCACAATTCCTTTTTCACTTATTTTAACGCATGGTCTATAATAATGTTAAAAAATAATATATATCAAAAGAATATATAATCTAGTTTATTATAGGGTAAACTTACGTGAAAACTCAAACAAATATATAAACAAATGTGATATATAAAGTTAGATCGTAAAATGGTTTTACATATTAATAATTTCCAACATAAAAAACATGCATCACAATATACCAAAAAAATAGTATTTTTATGTTCGTTTTGATATAATTGAAGAATTTTAAGAAATGCTCTAACATGGTAGAAAAATTCTATATTGGTCTTTGACATGTGAGATTGTGACCTTGTAGAATCATAAATATGGATGAGAGAGCAACTCTACACTTGAATATGTATGAACTTAAACAACTGAAGATATTCTCTTAGGCTATTTAAATAAATACAATAATGTATTTTTTGTATTTAAAAAAATACAAAAATATAGAAAATATATATAAGATGATATTATGTGTATACATGATAATGTTGATTACACGTATCGAACTTGTGTAAGCTGTGTTTATAAGAATAACTAGAATATACCACGTGTGCTACACGGATTTAATATAAAATATCAAATAGTTAGTAATAAAAATTTATAAATAAAATAACATTTTAACATAAAATGTTTAAAACATGTATTAATAAGTACTTGAAGTAATGAAACAATGATCAAAAACTTTATTTTTAATGAAATTAATTTTTAAAAATTTAAATAATGTATTTTTTGTATTTAAAAAATACAAAAATATAGAAAATATATATAAGATGAAATTATGTTTGTACATGATAATGTTGATTACACGTATCGAACTTATGTAACTTGTGTTTATAAGAATAACTAGACTATACAACGTATGTTAGCAATAAAATTTATAAATAAAATAACATTTTAACATAAAATGTTTAAAACATGTATTAATAAGTACTTTAAGTAATAAATCAATGATCAAAAACTTTATTTTTAATGAAATTAATTTTTAAAAATCTAATACTACAAAACATCATTTGTTTATAATAAACTAATCTTTAAAATCTATGTATTATAGTCTTTTTATTTTTAAAATTTTTTTAGAATACATGATTTTTCGAAAAAAGTTTTTAATAAATACCGATTTAAAAATTATTTATTTCTAAAAATATTGATTTTTAGAAAGAAATTTAGATCTTAATATTTTTTAAAAGTGTTTTTATAATAAAATATTATTTTTAGTTGATTTTAAAACTGTTTAGTGTTAAAAAGGTTAATAATATTATAATTATTGAATATGAGAGTTAATATGCTTATTTAATAAGAGTGAAAATTTAATAGAATGATAAGAAGTTGCCAAATGACACTATTAGCCTAAAATTGTGACAAGTTGCAAAAAATATTTTTGTTTATTAAGATAGTAAGATAAGATGATAGATTTAAATGTAATTAATAGAATCTTTAAAACATTAATTAATTAACAATAACCATAATCACTAATTCATTTGTTTGTTTTTATGTATTATGAGATGGAGATGTTTTCTCCTCCTTGTTAAAGTATCTTTCTATCTTCCAAAACCTAATGTGATGGAAATTGCGCATCTTAACAAGTGGTTCATGATTCAAGTTACATGATACACAAAAGGTGTAACATTTTAGGCAAATTTTACATACTACATAACAAATACCAACTTCAAATATCACATACATTTCAGTTGTATTAGTTTTAAACGAAAGAAGAGTTTCATAGTTAGATACGTGTTTGATTGATAGCGAACCACAAAAAAATGACTATTTTTGAAATATTTTCACTTGCACAAAAACCGTGAGGTTTTCAACTTGTTCTATAGGAGAAAATGAAAAAGTTATTCCAGATTTCAAATTATACATTAACTCATTTGTAAGTATCTGTGATTTCTTACCTCCTTCTTTCTTTCAGGCCAACAATCTTATATACAATAGGTTTTTTTAGAATATTTAACAAATGATATGTCACTAGAAATGTTAAGAACCTTTTGTTTATAGTTGGGAATGCGCAATTTTGACTCTTGGCTCATGTGGTATTCAATTTTTTTCCCTTGTGTTTGCTCCCTGTCTTTTTTCTTGCTAGATATCAAAGGTTTTATAAACATGTTTTTCACATTATTAACAAATGGCATGACGGTGCTATAGTGATGTTGGTAAGAGTGTTCGTCTTCAACTTCATATCTCTCAGCTTCATTCAATCCCTACGATAATCAATTTGTTTTCCCGGTGGACCCTCTTTTTTTCATTTTATGCCAAAAAACGTAATTAAAAAATATTGTGTCGCTTGAGCTAGTAAGAGCGGTACCATTTTCATAATAAATAATATGTTTTATATAGTTGGTAAAGCTTATCGGTTTCTCGTTTGAAGTTTCACGGATTCAATCATCTTAACTTCAACCTTTTTTAATTTTTATTTACTTAAATTATTAGACCATAACCATAACACAAGAATAAAAGAACTTAAATTTGTATTTCATGATCATCATTATTACAATCACTAGACTTATGCTACTCTTTAAATACTTAATCATGTCAACTTCAATGCCCTCACCGAGCTCAAAACAACGTTTTGATGTTACCAGTATAAAAAAATGGTGAACGTCACAACTAGGCGTCCCTAACCGACCGGTCTCACGGTCAATATAAGGAGGTAAATTGCGTGATCCATAGAAAATTGGGTGGTGACAGGCTTTAAATCATAGACCTCAATTATAGATTCTAACCCTTACCACTAAACCACCATCGCGAAAACATGACACGACGTGTTACGTCAAAACTTTGTGGAAGTTGCAAAAATTGTGGCTATGTCAAATCACATAAAGCCCCTGCGCGCATACCGCACACGGCACACAATATTGATTGCCATTTGACACCTGAAAAACCTTCGAAGAAACTTAACACAACACATTAATTCAAAACCCTCTTTTTTCTAACATCTAATCATCCAGGATTAAATTCATCCCAACATTAATCATATCTGACAAAAATTCTTCAATCTCATCATCGAATAACTAAATCATTCATTTAATCTTTCAATCTGTTCTTCACTTCTTATCTGCATCTAGATTCTCTACAAATACACATCAGTAATCAGAAATCAGTAGCTGATCTTGTTGACTCCAAGTTTGAAAATTAGGGTTTTTTGTTTTTTTTTTTATGATTTGTTAGATGATGGCTCAATCTTCGTACAGAGTTCGATCGGTTGGGGATTATGTTGTTGGAAAACAGATCGGGTCGGGTTCGTTTTCTGTGGTCTGGCATGCCAGGCATAAGGTCCATGGCACCGAAGTTGCAATCAAGGAGATTATCACCGGAAAACTGAACAAAAAATTGGAAGAGAGTCTCATGTCTGAGATTGATATTTTGAGAAATACTAACCATCCGAATATCATTCGTCTGCATGACATGATCAAGGTAATCCATATGTTGTTTTGGTGACTTTGTTCAGTGCACTTTTAGTATTTTGTTGTTTTTGGTTCGATCACTGTGGATTTTGTTTGAATCTTGAGGCATGATAGACCGATTTCGTCAAGGAATAAGGATGAAACATGAGATATTGAAACATTTAACACTATACCAATCATTATTCATTACTATCGCCACTGGAAAAATGGAAAGTTTTGTCGTTTTTAACGTAACCAAAGTTTGAAGTTTATCTAATCAATGTGAATCCTGTTTTATTGAGTTTGAGACTGTTTGAGAGACTGTATACCTGTATTCAACCTGGTTGGTTGCATAAGATATTAGATGAATAACCTCTAACTGTTTGACTAGACAGACATGCATATCTGAAGTTATTCATGTATTTCGAAGTATTGTGTTCAGGTATTTTAAGGTTAAGCTGGTGTTTGGTGTAGGTTGGAAGCAGCACATGTCACTTTAGGCGACACTGTTTTGTTGCTTGTTAAGGATCTGAGGAAGTAGACCACTGGATTTGGAATTTGGTTCTTAGAAATGCACTGTAAATATCCTTACTGAGTTTTAGAAATGCACTGTAAGCATGTTTCAAAGAGTAATTAGATTCCTGAACAGTGGAATATGTTACTCTATTTTGTATGGATATTTGATGTATATAGAGTTGTACTTAGCTTATGAATGATACTATGATTGAATGGAACTCTTAGAGTGATCACTTAGCATGAGTGATAATCTACTATTCTTGATACTTTCTTTGGTTGTTGAGCGCTTTAGCATGGTACTAAATGACTAGAAAGAGGGAATGCAGGAGAATTACGTATTATTGAATATATCAATAAATGCATGAGGGAAAAAGTAATGCTGTGTACTCCCAAAATTTAAATGACAAATCATCGTGCAGTTTGGAGGTGAATTATGCTAATGCATCATATTTGCATAGAATTATTTGAACTTAAGTTATATGAATACTATTAAACATGACATTGCTTAAAATCATAAACATAATTTAAAATTATTCTTCTTGCAATGTTCAATGTATAGAAAAGTTGTAGGTTTGTTCAGTGTTCAGATTACCAAACTCCAAAGTGCGATGAAAATAGGATATTCTTGATTGTTTTCAAAATCTTCTGACATCCTTTTTTATTATTGACTTTTGCTTTTTCCATTCTTATCTTTCTATCTTTGTGATTTCATATTCTCCTTCTCTTCTCATTCTTCTTCTATTCTCTCTTCTTCTTCCTCTTTATTATATATCTTAATTTTCTTTTCTCTTCGTTCTCTTTTCTGCTTCTCTTTCTCTTTTCTCTGCTGTTTTCTTTTCATATTCTCTTTCCATCTGAATTTGCTCATTTTTTTAAAGCAATACATTTTTCCTCCACAGTCTCTTAAATACTGATGAATTAGTAATTAAGATTGAAGGTAGATTATAGGAATGACACGAAATTTTCCTTCATATCTTACTAGCCACTATATTAAACTGAAAGAGGACCCTCAAAATTAATTTGAAGAGAGAAATGAAATGGGCCAAAAGATCAGAACCTTTCTGTATTTTAGAACATTTTTGAAATTGTTGTTGAAGTCTCACTTTTTTAAAATTAGGAGCCTGGCAAGATACATCTCGTGTTGGAGTACTGCAAAGGAGGTGATCTATCAATGTTTATTCAAAGACGTCAAGGTAGAATTTCCAAATCAACGTCAGTGCACTTCATGCAGCAGTTAGGTATCTATCAGAGTTTTTTTCCCTTCTCATGTTACCGGTATTGGTGAGTTGTTGAGTTTCTTATGTTAATTTCTCTTACAGCTGCCGGCTTGAAAGTTCTTCGTGACAATCAAATTATCCATAGAGATCTAAAACCACAGGTTGGTATTGGTATATAAATTAAATCATGTTTATGTTATAACTTATTATTCAACACATGGTTACTTATTCCTATGAAAACACAATCACTTGAAGCTATATTTAAATAAGCAGTGCCATCTTAAAAAGCATATCCAATGTATCCTTGTATAGTTGTATGACACTAAAGTACGCATAAAAGGAAATTATAGAAACCAACTTTCCATGTGAGCTTGTTAAAAATAGTATAAATTGAAAAAGCATCACTTAGTGGTTGCTTTCTATGATGCATTTCCGCATTTGTGTAATTGTTTTTTAGTAAAATCATTGGAGATTTCATAAGCTGATATGTTTCAGTTTGAAAGGTCATCACTTGATGAAGTTTAATAACAAAATTTTTCTTTGGAGTTTTGAGTTATTTAATTTTGTCTAGGACCCATGGTCAAGTATGAAATTGTTGGGATCATAACAACCTATGACCTTTATACATCTCAACTTCAATGTTTTTATGTTATTTCTTCTAAATCTTCATATCTCTTGAACAGAATCTCCTACTGTCTACAAATGATGACAACTCAATATTAAAGATCGCAGATTTTGGCTTTGCAAGGTAAAATAAATCCAGCATTATGTATCACCATGAGTCATGCCTTATAGCTTATAAATATAAGAGAAGATCTTATAATATTTTCAGGTCTTTGCAACCAAGAAACCTTGCAGAAACCTTATGTGGCTCACCACTTTATATGGCACCAGAAATTATGCAACTTCATAAGTATGATGCCAAGGTGTTATTTTCTTAAAAATGCAAGCGATACTTAGTTTAGTTTCTCTTATGATCTCTCTCTTAAATTTATCCTAAAATGGAAACACAGGCAGATTTATGGAGTGTAGGTGCCATTTTATTTCAACTTGTAACTGGGAGAACACCATTCACAGGAAACAATCATCTTCAGGTTTGTAATTATTGTATAGAATTAGGTGTTAAAGTTATGAGGACATGATATTTAATATTTCCATTTATGATTTTAGTTAACAATCTAACCTAATATATGTTATGTCCTGTTCTTATTTATCCTTTCACACAGCTGCTTCAAAACATCATGAAATCAACTGAATTGCAGTTTCCTTCAGATGTGAAGGACGTAAGTCCTGAGTGCATTGATCTGTGTCGGAAATTACTGCGACAAAATCCAGGTAATTGTAACTTAGACTTAAGAATTTAACAAACATATAAAAGCAACGAATGATGTATGCTAGAGGTGGCAATGTGGGCAGGGTGGGTAACATGTCATTTTAAGTACCAGTTGAAATGGCCTGGCTTGGGCTTGTGTTGAGGCACCAACAATTTTTTGTCTGTTTTTAAAAATAAATTATATATGTTCGTATGCAACTAAATTACAGTCTAGAAGACTTTTAACTTGTTTTGACTTATTTGAACTACTTCCTGTTTAGCTAATTTTCATATGACTCGTTTGTTGTAGATAACACACAAGCCAAATCAAACCACTCATTGTTATATGGTCGAAATTGCCACTATGTTATAAATGCTGTAAAGCTTCAGCTGCTTGGGTGCAGGATATCTTATATGTTACAAGTTCAAATACATTAAATGCTAAATGTTAGTAAAATTATGGAGTTAATTGCATAAGTGGCCCCTTTGGTTTGATCAGATTACAGATTTGGTCCCCAAATATTAAAAATTGCAAATTTAGTCCAAACGTTTATGAGAAGGTTACATACATGATCCCTGTAGTTTGGTCAGATTTCATGTTTGGTCCCCCAACATTAAAAAATTGCAAATTTAGTCCAGACATTTGTGAGAAGATTGCATAAATAGTCCTTATGGTTGATAAATTACATATATAGTCCCCATATATAATTATGATTATATATTAAATTTTAAAACCTAGTTATTTAAGATAAATTAATAAAAATAATGCACATATCCAAACGAAATATTTAAACAATATTAAAATACTTTAAATATTATTAAAAAAATTGTATTATCTTATGAAATTATTTACAAAAATTGTATTCATTCATATTAATTTAAAAAAAATAGCAAAAAATATTGAACAATAAACTTTAAGTAAACAAGATGTTTAAGATTTTGAATTTGCAAGTTATATAAATAATGCTTAAATAATTAGCTTGGATTTACTAATTATTCTTATAACCAGATCTTAACTAATGCGACTTATTAACAATGAGTTGTTTTAATAGCGTTTAAGTAATTAGTTTGAATTGTAAATTATTTATATTAATCGATTTAAAATTAATGTGTTCTAACATTTATTATTGTTTAAATAATTCGTTTGAATTTATGGATTATATAATTAATCAATCTTAAATAATTAGGTTCTAACATTTAAAATATAACCGTAATTTGATCTGGGGACTATATATGCAATTGACCAAACCATACGGGTCTATTTATGCAATCTTCTCACAAATGTTTGGACTAGGTTTGCAATTTTTTGATGTTAGGGAACATGCAATCTGGCCAAACCACAGGGACCATGTATGTAACCTTCTCATAATGAACCAGACAAGTCTACCCCTTAATATAATTAATAAAATAAATTACAAGTGAAAGGTGACAGATGATAATCATCTTATTTACAGTTGATTCATGAAGGCTTAATTGCTATTATTAATTTATTACTGATTTTGATTACTCTAATTTGTAGTTGAAAGGTTGACTTTTGAGGAGTTCTTTTCACACCCTTTTTTCATCCAAACGGAACCTGATGAATTGCCAAGGTAGTCTATAAGCCAAAGTGCCTTTTTATTTATAAAAGCATTATTTTTACTGGATCACTTTTGCATGCTAAATAATTGAATACCTTTCTGGTATATATGCAGAGATAGGAGGCCTCAAAAAACAATAGATGGATTTTCATATCCTATAGACCCATCTTGCAAGAACATCGAAGAAATTAACCAAGAAGATAATCTAACATTTATCATTGATGATGATTCAAATGATTCTGATGGAAGTCCACCTTTTGTTAAAAGGTCACCTCTGATATCAACATATGGGTTTTCCCTGGGTAATGAAGTTGATGAAAAAGACTCAACAAAAGACATGGAAGTTTCTTCTAGATATAGTAATATCAGACAAAAACCAAATAATAATGATTGTTCGTCTGGAAATCGTAGATCATCAAAAGGAAATCTAAAAGAATCTTTGAGATCAATTGACAACAGGCCTTTATCTGCATGCTCCAAAGGTAGATTTTAATATTTTCAAACAAAATTTTAGTCATCGAGTCCTGTGGATGTTAGAGGTGGCAAAGGGAGCAGGTTGGATAGCAGGTAATTTTTGTACTGGTTGGCCTAATTTGCTGCCCCTTTTTTTATTTATAAACCCTATGTCAACTATAATTACATATACAATAATTCACTAATCACTACTATTTTACTTATTTGAGTAAAATGATTCAAGAGGTTTTAGGTATTAAAAAAGCACTTTTGGCTATATTTGATACTGAACACATTGACCAATTTCATTTTTAGCTTCTTTTTATATGTTAGAGATATTAAATTGGTTGAAATTGCTACCTCTCTTATTCAACGTTAAACTTATTGATTCATATAACTATGAATGGGTCAGTTTGAGTTATGGCTTATCTCTAGAGGATCAAACGATAAACAATTTTAGAGGACAATAAAGAAACGTGTCAAAGAAGTTAAAAGTTGCGGATTTGTTTTTAATATATAGTACCTCACATGCTATATGTTAGGAGGGCTATCAATGAGATAATGGAATTTTTAATCAAGTTTCACTCACCAATTATTAATAAATAATTTCAAAATTTTGGACCACCGTAATTTTGGGTCAACCCAACCCGACGCTTTCTGACCCTTGCAACCTTGTGTCGTGCCACCTCTAGGTTCTATGGATTGTGTTGTTCCTCACTCACACTTATTACAATTGTTTTATTTGATGACAACCCCTTCATTGTTTTGAATTGAACGGTAGTGGACTTGTTAGAGTCGATTGATCAAGATTATGTTCTAGTATCTGGTCCTTTGGAGGAGACTTCTTCTTTTGCTAGTGTTGCTAAGGTGAGCCAAATAACAGCATCCAGATCACCTTCTAGGGACATTCACTCAGCATCTACAGCACCTCTGCCTATCATTGGTGGTGTCACGAGTAAAATCTGTTCCATGGGGAGCTTTGAAAGTCAATGCTCTGCACCCTCTGGGACTTCTCATGGATCAGTTGATATAATAGAACAACCACCAACTGATAGCATGTCGAGGATCAAATCATTGCATGATTGTGCCTCTGCCATCTCTGAGCTGGTCAATGACAAAGTATGTTTTAAACTTCCCTTTCTGCACACATTATATTCTAGTTATATCTAACATCTAGGGTTGTAAACAAGCCACCGAGCTCGTCTAAGCTTGAGCTCTAGCTTGTTTAAGCTCGGCTCCATTCGAGCTTTTAGCTAGTCAATCTTGAGTATCTCATGAGTGGCTCAGCTCGTTTACTCCCCAACGAACATCAAATTATTTCTCTCTAATTTCATCTTGAAAACATTGAGGCAGGACACCAATTGGAAGCATTCTCAATCCAGCTTGTGATCCTTGCAATATGGAAGCAAGCATTGGATATATGTCACACACAGGCTGCTTCAGCTATTAAAGATAGTCCATGCCAAGAAATTACAACTTTTAACACTAGATCCATCAAAGAATTGGATAGTCTTGATATCCAAGAATGTATAGAAATTGCCAAGTCACCACAGGATGTTTGCTGTCATATTGAGAGAATATTTCTAGGTGAAGTTGATAATGCTGAACAACTTGCAAAGGTCATAGAGCCTGGTATGCCTTTTAATACAATTAATATTGCGTTGTATTATAATTTGAAAAAAGAAGATAAACAGGAAAAATGTATGCAATTGAACAAAAGAAGATTTAAGTTACTTTTAAGCATTTAAGAAATTGAGAAGTTAATTCTTTTCTCTCTTCAGGAAATGTTGGGATGCCGGATGCAATGGAAACTATATTTCAGGCTGCCCTGAGTTTTGGCAAACACGGGGCTGTAAGTCTCTTTCTGTTTGCTTTTTAAGAATTACTAATTTTTTATGAATATAAAGATTTATTTAGTTTATATTTTTGCTTAAAATACCCATATGCTTTCACTTATGTTTCTTTTGTCATTAGTGTTTTGGTACATTTTGAGTATTTTTTAATCCTTTTGGGTCATTCTCCTGTTTTTTTTACCGCCTCAGTTATTATGTAGACTTGCTGTAGAAGTTATTGTCTAATTGGGGGTCATCATAAAATAACCCTGTAATTACCCAAATGGGACAAAAAAACAATCTTTTTATGCCTCAAATGTACATAGAAAGTAAATGACCAGTACAGGACGAGTATATTGGTATCTCATGCCCAAAAAACCCTATAAACAATAACAGTAGTTAAGAAAATGATTTACTGCGAAGTCAAGCTATCAATTGGGATAGAGTGATGGGTTAAGTTTTTTCTTTTTTATTTTGATGTCAACTTTGCCAAGGCATTTGAATCTTTCATACAACGGGTATCGTGTGCATCTGGCAGGTAGACGAGTGCATGGGTTTTACTGAAAATGCAGCAGGGTTCTATTCAAAAGCGGTGCGTTTGTTAAGTTTTCTTCTAGTGGAAGCACCTTCACTGATTCTTAACCCCCCATTCTCGATCACGAATTCAGATCGTTATAGGCTTAGAATGTACATAGACGTTCTTAACAACAGACAAAGCCATTCAAGATCTCAAAGGATAACACTCCTCACAAGTGGAGGTGGTTCTGATGGCATGAGCTGAATGTTCATATTTACACCTTGTTCTGTAAAATTCTTTCTTGTACAGCAAATTATTCTTTGTATGATTCTGACCTGAATATGGTGTTTATGGGTTTGTTCATATTCAAAATTCTGTAATTTAGACTGATGGTAGTAGAAAACTGGAAAATAAAATGGGGAGTTTGAATTCTTGGTTTAAAACTGATATCTTCATTTGATACTGAGATTTTATTTGAGTAACAATTTTAATGCTCAAAGATAATTGAAAGCGTTGAATCTATTAAAAACAAGTTCTTGTCCGAAACATAATAATGTCTGTTTTTTGTACAATTGCATGTTGTGATTATCATACATACATCTATACTCAGTATATCTTACCATTAACAAAGCTAAGGTAGGGTATGAGGAAGGTAAAATAAGACAAGCCTTACCTCTACCCCGAATAAAAAGACTGCTTCCAATGAGACCCTTGGCTCACGATGCCTAATTAACCGACCAACCGAAGCTTTTAACGTTATTTTCGTAAAAATTAAGTAAAGTAACGTTAAAATTAGGACAATTTTACTTTTGTCCTTCGAGGGCCGATACATATGTACATTATATGCGCAAATGACAAAAAGGGCCGACACATTATATGTACATTATATGCACATGCTGTGATTATCACCTGAACTAAATTGCAGTTTTTGCAACTCAATGTTAGGCCGAATGATTAACACCATTGCAACTCAGTGTCATGTTCACTCTCACTTGTGGCAGTCTTTAACCACCATTAATCTCCATATGTTAGATTTGATCTTTGTGATTGTTACCGTTAGTTTTTACTTGGTTTGTTGTTTTCTATTCTCGGACCATGTGGAGTAACAATATTCAATTCAACACCATTATAACAAAATACTTGAAAGTCAATTAATATGCTGAAAATATTTGTAAGACTAATCATAACAAAATATTTCTAATAAGATGGAACAATCAAAACATACATATGCCAATAATACTACATGACTGCAACTTTATTTGTATCTATCAAGCACCAATCTCATGGCCTTGATCACCCTGGTAGCAATCAGTCACAGCCACCTGAGCTTTCCTCTGCACATTCTTATACGAGTACCGGCTCGTCACAAGCACATACACACACAGATTCAATGCAGTGATCACAGCTAGTAACAGATAGAAGTGGTCAAGACGGCTGCTGTTCAAATCTTTCCCAAACCAACTCTTTCCAGATACTTTCGTAGTCGTGTGGTCAACAATCGTGATCAAGAAACTGCTCAAGAATTTGCAGCCCCGATCACACTTAGGTACAATGCAATTCCTAAGCTTCTCATCGAATCAGGGACTTGATCATAGAAGTATTCTTGAAGCCCAACCAAAGTGAACCCATCTGCAATTCCAACAATTATGAACTGTGGTGCTAACCAGAACACACTCATGGTGCCTGAGCCATGCAAAGAGTTGTTTTGCACAACGGTTAGCCGCTTCTTTTCAACAATAGTGGCAACAATCATTGTTATGACGGAAAACACCATTCCAATTCCTATTCTTTGGAGGATTGTGATTCCTCTTTCGGTTCTGGTTATCCTTCTTAATAAGGGGACTAGTATTCTATCATAAACAGTGACAGAAAGGATCATTCCGCAGGCGGTTAGGCTAAAGATTGATGCTGGTGGGAGGATGAACTGATGGGTGATGTTGCGGTTCAGTAACACGCCTTGTTTGATAAAGAATGTTGTGGTTTGTGACACACATATGCCGAATGGTAGTGAAGTTAGCCAAATTGGGATCATGTTCAATAGCAGCTTCATTTCCTCCACCCTTGTTACGGTTGATAGTCTCCATGGATCTTGCTGTTTCGAATCTTTTTCTTCTATTATCGCGGCTTTATCAAGAAACCTTTAAAACGGTAAAAGCGATGGTAAAAATCAACTTGGTTTACACAAACAAAACAAACAAACTTACTTAGTATATTCCCACTTTTCAGTAGGGTCTGGGGGAAGGATAGACACAACTTACCCCTATCCCAGTTGAGATAGAGAGGCTGCTCTGAAGGAGTCCCCGGCTCAAAGTTATCGTTTGAAGTTGATCGTCCCAACATTTTTAATGTTATTTTAACAAAATAAGTAAAATAACGCAACTTGGTTTACACATTAATGGGTAAACTATATAGAAGCTAAGGTATACATGAAATTTGCTTACTTGAAGGTTTCTGTGTGATAAAGTAGCCTTTCTTGAACCTTTACTGATTTGGAAACTTCATGCAACTCATTAGGATTAGAAGGGTAAGGTAGATGTCTCTTGATAAAGGCTGCAACACACACTTGTGCCATTGGCTTTAATGGGCTTCCAGGCTTTTCGATATCGATAAAACGGACGACCAATAATGAAGATCACAATCGAAGAAACCATCACCATGGTTAGAATGATATCTGCTTGACCCCAACCTACTTGATCTTGCACGTAGACGATAAGAGTTACACCAGCAACACTCCAACACAAAGGGCCGCGCTCCACAAATTGAAGAACGACATCTTCTTTTTTCGTTCTTCTGAATGATCATCATCAAACTGATCTGCTCCAAAGCTTTCTAAAGATGGTTTGTGGCCACCAGTGCCCACAGATATCAAGTATATTGCAAAGAAGAACACTATTTTGTGGATTGTTCTTGGTTCTAAACAAAGCCCATTACTCGCACAAGGTTTTAAGCTTGAAATCATCCTAGACATCATTTAAAAGAATCAAACCCTGCATTGAACAAGTGAGTACATTAAATAAAGTTCGGTATATTTAGACACACTATAATTATAATTTAACATTCGTATCCAACTATACGAGCTCTATAAGGGGGTGTTATATGGCCCGTATTGTCGTACTTAAATTCTCTTGTAGTTTGATTCCCACCTATCATGTACAGTCATACATGTCTGTATTCCCGATGTATGGGACATATTGAGTGTGCTAAGCAGCCCATACAAGCTTGTACAATGTGTACGATAGCCGTATAAGAGTGTAAGAATAACAACACCCTATATCAAGTATTGTTTAAAAAGGCTTGTGTTTTTCATATATTTTTAGTAACCTAGGTTGCCTATTTGTTTCTACATTTGGTACAAACAAATAATCCAGTTAGAGTTAACACATATTGTTTTACGTCTAGTTAAATTTAGAAGAGTTAATTTTTTTTAGACATATGAAACAAATTAAGAGATGGTATATAATAAATTTGAAGATGAAGGTACCATTAGATAAATAACTGATGATAGAAGAACAGTGTAAAAACGTCCTAAATAAGCATCTGCTAAAACACCTCCAAAAAGAGGCATTAGAGTCGTTACACCAATCCATTGATTAGCGTTCTTAGCCGATGTCTTGACATCTTGATGGAGTACTTTAGTAAGATATATGATTAAACTTGTTGCTATCCCAAAGTAACTTAATCTCTCTGCAAACTCAATTGCTACAAAAAAGGAAAAAAAAGGTTGACATTAGAAATGATGCTAGAATAATTGAAGATACGGTCTCACAGTCAGCGGTCGAAGAATCGATAATTGTTAGGATAATTGAAGTTAGCACGACATAACCCTATGCCGTTCAAAAAAAAAAAAAAAAAAAAAGAATAAAGAATGATGCTAGAACTTGTTGCTATATTTTTTTAAACCAAAACCTAAAAACCTTCTTTTGTCCCTATTCTTGCCATTATCACATGACTAAAAACTATATCAATGGTAACTATTGAATTCTATAAGAATTTCACTTGCTATTCAATATTACTAATTTTACAAAAGGTATGATGTGTGGACGGTGAAAATGATAAACCCTTTGGCCTTTACCAATTGCATCTATTGTAGTGACTTTAATTAACATGTAATTTTGTTTTTCATTTAGAAGACATAATGTTTTATACAAAAGAAACATGACATCAATATGTGTTTATTTTATTTTGATATAAATTTTATATAAAATAGTCATATTCAAATATACTAACCAACAAATTTCATATTTGATACTATTAAAGACACTACAATATAAATATATAAATTAAAAATTAGTATCATAAAGTTATATTTTTTTTGAATACCTTATGTGTTCAAAGTGTTTCACTATCTTTTGGCTTTTATAAGGTGCTCTTTGATATGAAATGAGAGGCTAGAATGATCACTTCATTCGGCTTTTTGGCAGATCATTCGCTGCTTTATCCTTTGACTTAAATTTTTTATTTGCATTAATCAAATAATAAATTTATATTTTAATTTTTAAAACTAAAAATTTAAATTAAGTTGTCTTTAGTGATCTTCAAATTTTGAAATTGGAAATTTTGGATATCTTAATAGAAAAATAATGGATATATAAATATACACATCTTCTTCGAACACAAATATATATATGAATATGAATATACATATATGTGAGCATATACTAAATACGTTTTATTTGAGAGAAAATTTTGAAACCAATCGCAATCATTCCCAATGATTTTGATTCTTTTTTGCTTATAATATTTATAACCTTATAAAACATGAAAAAAAATTAAAAATTTATTGGTTAGTCTGTGTTATCTTAGTTTCTCCAAAGTAAGTAGTTTTTTTTAAATCCATCTCTATATATATATATATATATTTATATATATATATATATAATATATATTAAATATATATTATTTATACCTATTAAATACCTAAAATTTCTAAAATTACTGCCATCACTGAATCCAAAAATCAAATAATTTAGGTTTAGTTTCGAATGTTAGTTTGTATCTCTATGCCCTAGTAATTATCTCATCATTCACAACACCATTGGACATCAAATGCCACTGTATCATACATTCTTTAGATCATTGACCATTGTGATTGATTTTGGTTCCTTCATATTTCAAGAGAGAGTGAGTAGTTTGAGTGGATGATCGGCTATTTAATGTAAGTGGTTTAAAATTATTTCGTTAAAATTTTATATTATTAAAATTTAGAGCAATTAAAACTTTATATCTATAATTTAAGCTTAATTGATGAGTATATTTAGAAACTCAAACCCTCATATTTTTATTAAATTATGTTTTAATCATTTTAAATATAAAAAACCTAAAGTGATCAGTGTACACTTACAGGACCACTAGCTACAACTCATCTCACTATGAAAAAGTACACAAGTAGTTTTCAGATACAAATAAGGAATAATTCTTCAAAATTGACCAATTATGCATTAAAACCTCACACAATAAGATCTCTGTCTGCAATTAACGAGAATAAAAACAAAATTAGGTTATATGTTACCTATAATGAAAACCGACGCTTTCCAAGCACCCGTTGAAGCACGAAGAGGCGTTCGACCTCGATGAATCATAAGAAGAATCATAAACCCATTTTTGTTCGTTAATTTCCACTTCTCGACCCTTTTCAAGATGCTCCATATGCATCACTTGCAAACTATGTTTAAGTTGAGAATTTGTGGTTTTATATTGGAAGCATTTTGTTTGGCTTGGTTTATATAGCAGATTCTGCATTGTATACCCCCTTTAGTGGGTTGAAAATTCTAAAACTTCGTCTTTGCGAAGTGGTGAACCATTGATTACAATTAATTTTGTATAAATGACTAAATATAAGTTATATTATCTTTTGGCATGTTAAAATAATAAAAAAATAAAATTAAAATAAAGTGGTATAACTTATTTATATAAATTAAACTGGTTATTAGACAGACAAGCTGATGTATTGGTGCTTTTCGATTGGACACCATTTGAAAAAGAATTTTGTATGTGTATTGTATTATTATCAAAAACTAATGAAACAATGATAACCATATACATAGGATTATAATGGCTGAAGTGGTTAACAACGTAAACATCATTATATCATAATCACTTTCATAATAAAGTATTTTTGGTGATACTCTAAAATCTATAATTGAAATGCTTAAAAGGTAAACCAATTATATTTAGTACTGTGTAACTAGACAACTTAATTTTTGGTGAATGATAAGTCCTTTGATTGTTATAAATGTTGGGTGTTATTCAGATGCATTAAGTGTAATTTTGTCAATAGTAACATAGTTATAAATGATCACCTAGTTGTTTTTTTTTTTTTTTTTTTTTTTTTTTTTTTGAACGGCAAAGATAATTTATTAAAAGAACATAACCCCCCCCCCCCCAAACTAGCAGATACTAGAATGGAGAGGAACAAAACAACATCCACGACTTACAAATTATATACTCCAACGATTACATTAAAACTTTTCCATTTTCCCAATCTAGGCTATGTAGCTTGGCTCGATTCTTGATCCAAAGAAATCCCATTCTCTTGACTTCCTCCACAATTCCCCCAATAGATGGGGAAATTCCTTTAAACACTGTGTCATTCCTTGTCTTCCAAATGCACCATAGACCACATATTATTACCGCATGGATCATATCCATTTTGATTTATCACCAATCAGAGAATTAGACAATTGCAATAGATCCTTAATTTCAAATGCGTAGATCGGTGGAATTTTACACCATTGGATATACTTTGCCAAACTTCGTTTGCGATTGGGCATCCAATTATTAGATGCTCAGCCGTTTCTTCTCCTTCATTGCATAAGGGCAGGCCGTAGTTGCTACATTTACACCCCTTCTTTTGAGCGCCAAACGGGTTGGTAACCTATTCATTTCAGCCCCCAAGCAAGTACATTAGCTTTATTTTGGCACCCATTTGCACCATTTAAGAACAAAGCTCCCATTATTATCATTAATCACCTCCTATTAAGAGATTTAACCGAGAATAGCATGTCTTTAGATCCCAACCACACCCACCTGTCATTATTTGGATAGTTTTTGATCATGTAACATGGCTTCCAAGGCTTCAAGCTCTCCTTTTTGTTGATCATTAGATGGTTCTCTGCTCCATTCCCAGTGCATTCCTTGGGCAAAATTCCAGCAGCCACTCTATCTTTGATTCTACATTGTTTATTACTTTCAAGCTTGAACAATTCTTTAAATTTGAAACATAAGGGGATTTCACCATCCATAGATCCGACCAGAACTTCAAAGTACTACCGTCCACCCACTTCCCCTTTGAACATTAGTTTCAAATTTAGGCCCTTGCGATGGAATAGACTATCCAGCTTTACCATATTGTTCCAAACACCTGAGATTATTGGTTTGCTTGGAATTAGATCTCCAGGTATGGTTATGGATGAATGGCTGCTATTACCCTCTCCATAAACTATTAGATTCCATCTTGAATCTCCACCACCATTAGCAAGAAGGCATATGTTAATATCACCTGGAGAGCCTAAGCCAAGGCCTCCATTTTCCTTTGCTGTATCACTTTCTCCATGCGACCCAGTGGATTTTATTTTGACTTCCCGAACCACCCCATAAGAAGTTCCTTCTAATCTTGTCCAACTTCTGAATTATAGCGTAGGTGCTTTATAAAGAGAAAAGAATATGCAGGCAAACTGTTGAGAACAGACTTGATAAGAACGATCCTGCCACCCATAGACAAGTGTTTAGCTTTCCATAGAGATAACCTGCTTTGAAAGATCTCAATAACCGGCTGCCAGTTACGTGTGAGGTTCATGTTTGCACCCACAATTAAGCCCAAGTTGTGAAGGGTAGTGACCCAACTTTGCATTGAAACGATTCTGCCATATTTTGCACCATTTCATCCCTCACATTTATCCCAATTAAACTACAATTTCTGCATGTTCATTCTCAGCCCAGAAGCCCTATAAAAACTTCTCATTATTCTCCTTAGATTTTTCAATTTCAATTCGGACCAATCCCTACCATACTAATGGCACATCTGCAAAAAACAAGTGAGAAATCCTGAGATCATTATGATTAAGTTTAATACCCGAAGCATCCCCATGAAGCAGGCCCTATTAATGAAAACAACTCAGAGATTCCATGAATAATAATGAATATAATGGTGAAAGAGGGTCTCCTTGTCTTATCCACGATGACATGAAACTCATTTGTTGGCGAACCATTAACCAGCACTGAAGCTTTGATGACTTCAAATGCCTCTAATCCACATCCTCCATCGATCTGGAAAGCACATTTGTCCCAAGAGAGAATCAGATAGTCCCATGAAATCGTATCAAATGCCTTATCGAAGTCGATCTTGAACAGGGAAAGCTTTTGACTTTGATTTTTTGAGCCACGATAGAGTCTCATTAATAATCAATGCACCATCAATAATATTTCTATTCCTCAGGAAAGCGGTTTGTGATTCTGAGATTATGGACTCCATTACTGATTTTATCCGTTAGCCAACACCTTCGAAATAACCTTGCTTATACACCCATTAGACTTATCGGCCTGTAATCTTTGAGTGAGTTGGATCAACTTTCTTTGGGATTAAAGTTATAAATGAGGAGCTAAGCCTTGAGAAATGCTCCTAGTAAGTGAAGAAGTATCCATGATTGCTTTGAAATCATTTTGTAAATGCTCCCAAAACCTTTTAATGAAAGTGAAATTGAACCCCATCCGGCCCCGGCGCTTTACTACTACCCACACTAGTTGTCACAAATGATTATTGTCGCCGGTGATGATTATTTGTCTGGCCACTTATTATTAATTAAATACTTCCAACTAACAACCATTTCAACACTTATGCAAAACATTTGGTCACCAAGTCTTATCGGTTGCATTAGTAAAGCAATCTCAAAAGTCTTGGCTAATCAGATCAAAAAGGATAAATTTGGTAATTGCGAAACACAAACGGCTTTTTGTCCGGCGGATCATTATTGATGGTGCTTTGATAGTAATGAGTTATCTCATGATCGGAAAAATCACAAAAGAGGGCCCTTTCTATTTAAAATTGATTTTGAAAAAGCATTTGATTCAATCTCATGAGATTTCTTGGAATTAGTCTTTAGACAAATGATATTTCCTTGTAAACTGAGAAGATGGATTAAGGGGTTCCTCGAGTCACCCATAGCATCGGTTTTGGGCAAATACCTCGCCACTCTTGAGTTCCCGTGCTCAAGGGACTTAGACAGGGGGATCTGTTATCACCTTTTTCTCTTTATTTTTTTAATGGAGGCATTTAGTTGCATGTTCAAGCGAGCTTGCGAGATTGACATCTCTATGGGCTTAAACTATCAAATGATGGGCCTGCTCTAAGCTACCTATTATTTGCTTATGATGCTTGATGATGGGGAATGATCTACTCTCAATGTAATAAATCTGAAAAGGTTGTTAAGAGTTTTTTACATGGTCTCTGGCCTCAAGGTGGAATTTGAGCAAGTGTGACATGGTTGGGCTTAATGTGGGAGATGGTGAAGTTGTAAATGCAGCTACTAGACTGCAATGTAAGGTAGGAGGGCTGCCTTTCACTTATCTAGGCCTAATGGTTGGATTCAATATAAATATGGTTTGCTCATGTGACACCTCGTATTTTTTAGGTCAGCATTTTATTTTTTTAATAATAATTTTCTATTATTATTACTTACGTGGCACTAGAATTAGTTTATTTAGTGTGCACGTTGGCCAACAGTCCAAACATAAACAATAAAGCGATAATTCGAGGAATTATCGGAAAACGCACACACGTGTCTTGTTTAACGAGCGTTGGTGAAATAGACGAATGACAAATCAATTGAACTATAATTAAAGCCTCTTATAAGAACTAATAATGAGTTAATAACGACAATAAGTCAAGAAGATGTTCGTAAACGCTAAACAGTCGAAAAACGAGCTTAAAACAACAAAATTGGGCCAATTGGGCTCATCCAAATCACCAGGAGGTACACCTAGGGCCAATACTTGAGCCTAGGCGGTACGCCAAGGACCAGGCGCTATGCCCGGAGTGCCACGACGACACCGGGCGGTGCCGCAGATGAATCAGACGCCATTTGGATTATTTTAATCCATGCGGTGTGCCTGGCCTTGCTTGGGCACCAGGGGTGGAGGATTAGAAGGCCCGGGGGTGCCCCGTCCCCCCCTGTTTTTTCGCTCAGAAGTGTCGATATAATGGTATTTCGTCCGAAA
>SZYD01000194.1:0-100031 GCA_009363875.1 Mikania micrantha | reverse complement strand
ACCCGATGAATTACTTCGATATTAGAATGCTATCTTGCATATTAGAATTAGAACACAGTTATTGATGGCATCGACTAATAGGGCATATTTTGGTTTCAAGATCTTTGTAATAGTGATATATTCACTGAAATTTGTCTAATGGTGTTGTAACTTTTAATTACAGGTCTAAACCCTAAACTAATTAACTCAGCAGCTTATTATATGATGTAGCATTAGTTTAAGTATACCATAGACCACAACCCATTTTTGTTCACTGTAAACCTCATAGAGATGATCATGTAATTTAAAGTTAACTCATCATTTGCGCGACGAATGTCATAGATTTATGTTATATCCTCAAAAACCAGTTCAAGAGTACAGAGAAACCAGAATTGTCCAATAAAAGAAAACATCATCTTCTCAATCTATGCTATACTAATTACTGGGTAACTAAACGGCTACACATATTTTGTTTCTGAGTTCAAACAAGATTCTTGATCATCAACAATGTCATTAAATCTTCATAGCAACAAATTTCCCATGATCATCATATTCCAAATATCTAAATTGATAGCAAAGATGAAGAAATTACCCAAATTCAATCATCCCCAATTGGGAACAAAGTCAAAGCTCTCTTCTCATTGCCAGATTCCTGATCATCGGGATATGGGTTCCGAACCGGAGTCCCAACCATATGAACCGATTGACTCTGCGGTCTACTCAAAGGGGCTGACCCAAAATGCCGGTGAACATGATGCCCGGCGACGGCTGCCGCCATCTGCTGGTGGTGATGCTGCTGTTGAAGTGCAGCAACCGGCATATACGGCAAGAAACTGTCGGAAACCGGATGCGATTGATGGAGAAAATGAGCCGGCACCGGCGAACTCGCGAACAAATGATCCGTCACCGGATCTCCGCCGGAAAACCCACCGGCACCGGAAGATAAACCCTGCATACGTTTCAAATAAAGCCTGTATTTTTGAAGGTGACTCGCTACATTTTCACGAGTCAACCCGTCAACACTCATGAGCTGCATTATGGTTTTGGGAACCGCGTTCTTGATCCCCAAATGAGCCACAGCGTCCACGAATCGTTTATGCAGTTGTGGGGTCCAGACCAACCGAGGGCGCTTGAGGGTACGAGCCGGCTCGTCGCCACCGAGCTCCGATGAGTCAAATTCTCCTGAATTGGGCTGCGACGACGGCGTCGAAATCGCCGGCGGTTGTTGCTGGTGGTGATAGTGGTGGTTAATTGGGTTGTGCGAAGTTCCGATATCGAAAGCGATTGCAAGATCGGGTGTGATTAGGGTTTGTGATATGGGTATGAGTTCTTCTGGCTTTGGGAGCTGTTCTTCCCACTTCGAAAACCAATTTGATTCATCATCTCTCATTTTTGGTGATGAAATCATGAACCCAATTGAATGATTTTGATGCGTGTGTTCTTTAATCTGTCTCTCTCTCTCTCTAGAGATTTGAGATTTGATAAGAGAGAAGATTGGGATGAAGGTGGGGCACTTTGGGAGTCAGGGGAAGAGGGGGGTTCGAGGGGGATTTTGTTTTTGTTACAATTTTTATGGTGGATTTAACATCATGTATACTTTTCTTGTTATTATGGTCCATTTGGTGAAGTGTCATTTCAATGATAAAATTATTTGTTTTCAATTATTTCATGAATGATATAAAGTGAATTTGATTTTTGTCCCTTTCGTTGTTTTTTCAAGTCTATATTTATTTACATTATGTTTTTTCATGTACCCTTGTTTTTGTTTTATAATCATAACAAGCAAACTCCAATAATTGAATTAGGTATTCATTGTGTTTGTATGGAGGATCAACATCCTATAATAACATTTGTAAAAGCTTGATTAACTTAACAAGATCAACCCTAAACTTTATTTTTCTCATAATCTTTATTATACAAGACTATATTATTTTATAAGTTTGTGTAAATTTGTCATGGTTTGGTCTCTTATGTCAATGTAAATGGTCGTAATAACAAATAAATATTTACATTTTAACGCAAACTTACACTTGCTTTAAATCACAAATGGTGATGAATATAGTTAGAAATGTTATAAGTAAAAAAATTAATAAAAATACGTAATTACAAAGTTATGTATATGTAACTAACGAAGTTACATATATGTAATAACATGATTTACATATATTTTTTCATTTATTTCTTTTTTGTTAGTATTTATAACATTATTATAACACAAAAAAACAAATTTGACTGGTAATGATTATGATTAATTTTATAAGTTTTTTTTTCAAAATGAAGGTTTTCAAGTAAAAACATTCCCCTATATAGTAGGGGAGCTCAAGAAAATCCGTATCCGAAAATCCGAATCCGAAATATCCAAAAAAATCGGATATATGAAAGTTCGGATATCCGAAAATTTGGATTCGGATACCTATTGTGAAAATTTTCTGATAGTTCGGATATCTGATATCCAAAAAAAATTCGGATATTCAGATACTTTTTTCGGGTATCCGGATATTTTTTGGATAATTTTCGAATAATTTTCGGATATCCGGATAATTTTCGGATGTTTTTTTGGATATTCGAAATATATTTTATTTATTTTTTCTGATTTCGGATATCCGAAATTTCTGATTCATATATTGAAAACCACTGTCCGAAGATTAACAGGCTACTATATAGATATAGGTGTGTGTGATGTGTAGAGTGTTCGTGACTCTGACTGTTTTTATGCTTAAATCACAAACTTTAAAATATGAATCAATCATATGGGACACTATTTTTTATATAAAAAAAAAATGAACTAATCTAAATCAGAATGGATTATGATTGATGGCACGCCAACAACCATATTTAAGTCCTCCTAACAAGATTTATATATAATTAAAAGGGAACCTGTGAAATAGAAATTTCTTTCTTTTATTTTAAACACAAAAGGTTTTAATAGTAAACTTTAAAAAATTTTAATTTATTATTATAAATCTTTTTCTTTGCTTCCGCACTATCACATGTGACACTAAGACCATCCGGTATACCATATGATTGGGCGTTGATGGCAAAGAAAAGGGCGTGGGCGGGCGTGGGTTGGGTGGGCGTGGCCACAACAACAGGCGTGGGAAGCTTCATAAAGACTGTTTGAAGCTGGGAGGGCTGGGCGTGGCCAACCACTTGGCATTTCCACCACAAGTGGTTGAGTGAGTGGTTGTGGTTGATGCCTACGTGGCGCCTAGATGGAGTGGTTGGGCCAAAAGGCATACCCCATGATCTAATAATCAGAAAAATAACTTTAACCTAGAAGAGAGAATATATCTTTTGAAAGAAACACTGGTATTTGCCTCACCACACTAACTGATCACTTTCATTCATCAGGCAATTACAAGTAAATACGTAAACAAAAGAGAAACTACCCAGAGCCACTACACACGTTCTAAACAAACAACCAAAGAAAACTCATAAAGACTAGGTCATTTAAGATGACCAGTCAATACACGTACACATTAAGTGCATTATTTCAACATAAACACAAAATACGTAAACTCAAATAAACATAACATGCAAATCTGATGATGTGGCTCCAACAAAACCTCCCTCAAACTTAAGAGTGGATTACTCCAAGTTTGATTTTGAGCATACTCCCAGTTTGGATCGCAGATTTTGAAACGCCTCCCTTCCCAATGGCTTGGTAAACACATCAGCAAGCTGCTCACTTGTTCCACAAAACTTGAGCGCGATAATTCCATCTTTAACCAGATCTCTAAGGAAATGTAAACAAACTCCAATATGTTTGCAACGTCCATGAAACACTGGATTCTTTGACAACATTATAGTGGAAGTGTTGTCATACTTGATCTCCATACTTTTCTGAAACTTGAAATTCAATTCTTCTAGAATTTCTTTGATCCACAACGTCTGACATGCACAAGAAGCAGCTGCAACATATTCTGCCTCCGTAGATGAAAGAGCGAGCGACAATATCCTGCTTCTTTGATGACCAACACACAGCACTTCCATTCCACATGAAAACATAGCCGGATGTACTTTTCCTCCCATTTAAGTCACCTGCAAAATCAGAATCGGTATAGATCTCAAGCGAACTTTGACCTCTCTTTTTGTACCAAATTCCATAATCCAAAGTCCCCTGTAGATATCTTAAAACCCTCTTTGCTGCAGCCAAATGTATTTCTGTGGGATCAGACATAAAACGGCTAATTAAGCTCACGACAAATTGAATATCCGGACGGGTATTGGTAATGTGCATGAGGCTCCCAACAATCTGTTTGAATAGAGTAGCATCAACCTTCTCTCCTTCACCTGCTATGAGTCGACAACCTGGGACAATTGGATTAATAACGGCATTGCAGCTACTCATGTCAAACCTTTTCAAAATTTCTACAGCATACTTGTGTTGTGAAATGTGAATGCCTTGATCGAACTGTATCACTTCAATGCCAAGAAAGAACTTCATCTTACCCAAATCAGACATCTTGAATTCCTTCATCATTGACTGCTTGAATTCTTCAAGAAGGATCATACTATTACATGTATAGATCATATCGTCTACATACAAGTTAACAATAAGAATACCTCCTTTGTCGTTCTTCTTAATAAAGAGAGTATGCTCCTTCTCGCTGCTTTTGAAGCCTTCCTTTCGAAAATAATACTCAATTCTGCTGAACCATGCTCGAGGAGCTTGTTTCAAGACGTACAACGCCTTATGAAGTTTATACACCTTCTGCTCACTCCCAAAAACCACATAACCGTGAGGTTGCTGGACATAAACTTCTTCATCCAATTTCCCGTACAAGAAAGCCGACTTTACATCCATTTGAAATAATGTCCAGCCTTGTTGAGCAGCAATCCCAATCATGAGTCGTATTGTATCCATTCTGGCTACCGGAGCATATACCTCTTCATAATCGATCCCATGTTCTTGGCAATAGCCCTTAGCTACCAAGCGAGCCTTATACTTATCGACTTCTCCACGTTCATTCAACTTCGTTTTATAAACCCACTTTACACCAATACACTTAGTACCTGAAGGCAACTTAGTTAACTCCCAAGTGTTGTTATCTTCTATGGCTTGAATCTCATTATCCATGGCTGTCCTCCACTGATGTCCCCGAAAGTGGTCTAAGAAAACAACTATAAACACTGATCTAGACTTAACTTAATTACAACGAGTTAAAACCGAAAATCCTAAACTAAACCACTACGACAGGCAAGTGTACCTATCAATTGTAGAATAGCTAATGAAAGTCCGGATATCGAACCCACGAGACACTGACTTAACAAAACCAGATTAGAAAATAAATTAAAACAAATAGGGGGTTTTGAATAAAAATAACACTTCAATTAAACTAATTATCCTAATTAGAAAAAGTAAGTTCAACTAATATTAAACCCTAAAACAGATTAACAAATTTAATTAAAAGAAATGATTACAGTTTTATAAAAACCTAAACAATTGGGAAAAACTCTACTTAGGTAGAATTCCTGTTTGTGATTATTGACACTATTGACTTTGTTTGATATGATGGAACTAGGATCTTAAACAGCAAAATATGGATAATTCTAATGGATTCTGGATCAATTACCAGATATAACCAACTAAGAAAACCTAATTTTGCAATAAACACACTAGTTAATTGAATCACCTCCCGGATTTTTCCAATAACACTTATGTACTCAAATGAACAAGTCACATTCCTGATTTTCTTATTCCAATACATCAAAGATGCAAGAAGTAATCTTAGAATGTCTAATTTGACACGAAATGACAATAACACTAAGTCTTTCAATTAACCAACCCTCCCGGGCAATTACCATGAAAACCCTAATGCTAAAGATCACCCGACAAGTCTATCACCTTCCGGATTTCTAAACTTAGATACACATAGAACCCTAAAAACATCAATTATATCTTTTCCTATGGCTAGTGATATCAAACAAGCCACAAACTAGTCATAACACCAAGTCGATGACCTAATACGTGTCTAACACCGAAAGACATTCAATAAACACGTATGGAACATGATATAAACTGATATAATCAAGATTAGATATGCAAAACTCATCAAAATGACAGAATAATATCTGTTACAAAAGTGTTTTCCATCACAAATCAAAACAATAGTCAATAGTCATCAATAATCATTCAACAATTCATTCTAACCTAAGTAGAATCAAAGAACTAGCCTAATAACATCATATTCAGTCAAGAATACTCAGAAACAATAGTATAAGATGAAATAAAATACTGAAAATTAAGAACAAATGAGAACAAAGAATGACCAAGATGAAATCACATGTAAATCAAGTCTTCTAGCCCTCCAATGCTTCCCAAATGCTTCCTAAAGCTCCTGGAATGCTCTCCTGCTTCGAAAATGGTCGAGAATGATGAAGAAACGGCTGGGGAACGTCTCCTATATTAATCTCGCTTGAATCTTGACTTTTTTCAAATTTTAAACTCCTTCGCGTACCGCGAAGCTCAATTCAAAACCATATCGCGTACCGCGATGGACAAAACAAACGGGGAACCCCCGAAATCCTTCGTGTACCGCGAAGATCTTTTTCTTCCTCATCGCGTACCGCGATGACTGCAGAATGATTAAAACTTGTCTTTTTCATTTGATTTCAACCGAGGCTCGATTCCTTCGGGTTTCGAACTCGATTTCCACTCATTTCATTCGACAAGCCTGTAAAAACCATAAACATGTAAAAAGAATATAAAAATAAACAAAATAGACGTATTTACAACTTAAAATCGACTCAAAATCATTTAAAAAACGGATGTGTTTTACAACCCATCATCCACTTAATTTCTTTCGATGCCTCCTCATAAGTAACCGGATCTTGAACAATCTCTTGTGTGATATTCACCTCGTCCACAACAAGAACTCTTTTCCCAGTGTCATAATCTTTTAAATATGAAGGAGGGCGTCGTTCTGTTTGTCCCTCCCTAATTGTTGTAGAGCTTGCTCTCGCGTCTACAACTAAAGGTTGGACTGCATATTCAGAAGATTGAGTTTCAGCAGGTTGCTGAATCTCAAAAGGCTCGGTTGCATTATCATCTTCTGGATTATCACCTTCCAATCTTTCTTCATCATTGGTCACACTATCATCATCAGAAAAATTGCCATTTTCATCAATGTCTCCCCAAATAAGCTCTGGTTCAAACTGCTGTGAACTAGATTGACCCCAATCCCATGATTTTCCTTCTTCAAACACAACATCTTGACTAACAGTAACCTTCATGGTTCTAGGATTCAAAAGTCTATAACCTTTTGTGTCTTCACTGAACCCCACAAAAATACACGTGACACTTTTATCATCCAGCTTCTTGCGTTTCTCCTTGGGAATAAGAACATGTGCAATGCATCCCCATGTCCTAAAGTGTTCAACAGATGGCTTTACCCCATACCAAGCCTCATGAGGTGTTTTGTTTGACAAAGCTTTAGTGGGCCAACGATTTAACACATGAAAAGCCCATACGGCGGCTTCTGCCCATAAAACTTTGGTTACTTTGTTAGCAGCCAACAAGGTGACAACCATATTCATCACGCTCCTATTTTTACGCTTAGCTACACCGTTTTGCTGCGGTGTATAGGCGTTAGTCAGTTGCCTCTTTATCCCATGTTCCTTACAGAAACAATTGAATGAGTCAGAGGTAAATTCTCCACCCCTGTCAGTCCTCAACCCTTTGATTACCTTCCCTGTTTCCTTCTCTATCCTTATCTTGAAGCTTTTGAAACAATCAAAAGCTTCTGATTTTTCTACAAGCAAGTAACACCAAGCCTTTCGGCTAAAGTCATCAATGAAACTTAGCACATACCTTTTCCCACCATTAGAGGCTGGAGTAACAGGCCCACAAATGTCTGAGTGGATCAACTCCAAAATGTTGCTTGCTCTCCACTTGCTTTTCTTTGGGATTGCATTTCTGCGTTGTTTCCCTATCAAGCAATCCTTGCATATGCCCTCATTAGCTTTGAAACTTGGCAGCCCATCTACCATATGTTTCTGCTGCAGCTTTGTCATTCCAGTATAACTGAGATGACCGTACCTTTTATGCCATAATTTCGCAACATCATCAGAGTGAGAGTATAAGCACCCACTACCAGCTTCTTCTTTGACCTTCCTTATCTGTTCTAACAATGGAAATGATGTGTTGCAAAACACATCTGTTTTTCCTTTTGTTTCTATTGAGTTTCTGTACAGTTTTATTCGGTTTAGAGTCGATTTATGCTGGTTCTTCACAATTCTGTAATTTCATGCTCGCAGGTAATAAACATGTCATTTTGGTGCAAAAGATAAAACAATTGAGCTCCCGGTTGGAAAAGAACAAACCCGAAGACAAAAGAAGTCAAAAGCTGGAAATTTACCTTGTCGCGCTACGCGACGACCAAAGGAAACCCTGTCGCGCTACGCGACAGGTGGAAATGACTGAAATGCCCCTCACTTAATAATGCCGGTTGACCCGACTATTTTGTCGGGTAGCGAAACCCGTCGCGCTACGCGACGGGCTTGGAGACACATGTCGCGCTACGCGACAGGTTTAAAAATTCAGTTTTTCGAGTTTATGTTTTGGAAAACGGCTGGAGGCGAGGAGATTCGATTTTGGACAACCAGAAACGGCTGGAGGCGAGGAGATTCGTTGTTGGACGACCAGAGACGACCTAGGAGGCGACAAGAGGCTAGAGAACAAGATTGGAGTCGATCTTGATCATCGGAAGCCCTAGACGAGTGATCCGAAGGGTGTAACGTGATCGGTTTACTTTGTTTCTCTTGTTTCTCATGTTTTCTTACTTTAAACAGATTATGGATTGTTTTCATATGATGTTTATTGGCTAAACTCTTAGACCTATCTAGGTTGGATGATTATGCATGTTTGATTTTGGTTTGATTCGGTTTTGGAACATTATGATGTGAATGATTTATGATTTAAAAACTTGGTTTGGAATATTGGATGTGTATGTGTATCTTGGATTGTTAAATGATTGATATTGTGATCCTCATGTGTCTTGGTGATTGTCTGTCACAAAATAGGTGCGTGCTAGAATCAATTACTGTGTGTTTTTGATTAGTGGATGAGTTGCTTAGGCCAAGTGATTCATAGGAATGTTCTATTATGATTTAGACGATTAAGATGTGCAACCAACTTTAATAGCCGTGAGGTGAGAAGTTGTCGATAAGTCTTGGTTGTTAGCTTGTTAGGTTAGAGGCTTCGTGAGAAGATCAATCTAATTTGTCTATCATTTCATGTTTATCGAGTCCAATAGGAAAATCCAAGTTATCCCTAGCATTTAAGTGAACTGTGACTTTCGCGCCGTGCGGTAGAGTGTGTGACAGTTATTTCTTAGGTGTTTTGAGATTATTGTACTGTGAGGTAGATAATCTAGTGGATATTTCATAAATATTTGGATGACCTGTGAAGGGAATCCATTTAACCGGTTGTTTAACGGCTTTTAGGAACTTTAGTTGACTATCCTTGAGAAGGGTCGAGGGTGCTCTAATTTTCCTGTGAGTTTAGTATTTAAAGATCCCGGTATCACATTAGTTTCAAATCCCCGATAGAACCTTGTCAAGCATGTATATGATTCAAGCCTAGGTAGTGTTTCTTTTCTACTCTGGTTTAGTTTTTGTCTGCTCGTCTATTTTAGTCTATTTAAGTTATTATTAGTTTTGTTAGAAAACCCCCCTTTCTTATTATTATTTTATTTAAGTACAAATTTTGTATAGATAAGTCATAGAGTCTAGTTAGTACAGTCTGTAGAAGTCTGTGGGTTCGATATCCGGACTTACTTTTGTCTTGCTACATACGATAGGTACACTTGCCTGTCGGTAGCTTAGGTTTTAGAGAGTCTAGATTTATTACTTTGTGTCTAGTTTTAGAGTCGGTTTTTAGTTAGTTTATTAGCTAAGCTCCGTCGACACCAGGAAACATTCGGTTTCCACTCATCTGACTCTCCATAATGAGACCTTTCTATGGATGAAAGATCTTGCATGTATCAGATTTAATGAGAAAGGTCAAACCTCGTTGTTGAAGCTGCCCGATGCTTAGAAGATTATTCTTAAGATCAGGAACGTAGTAAACATCTTGGATTACATATGTGGCATTGTTAACAGTCAACTTGATCTGCCCCCTTCCATAGACATTGAGTTTTGTATCATTTCCCAACTTGACCGAGTGATGAAAGTTCTGATCCAAAGCAATGAACCGCTCCTTGTTCCCACACATGTGATGAGAACAACCCGAATCCAGAAACCACAGGTTGTTGCAACTTTTCCCATCTTCCTGAGCCATCAATATCATTTCTTCGTCTTCATCAAAATCAACATAATTTGCTTCTTTTACTAAGGGGCACTCATACTGGAAATGCCCCAACTTGTGACATTTATAACACTCCACGGTTTCCTTAGTGAACGATGATCTTCCACGGCCACGTCCACGACCCCTAAAGGATGATCGACCTCTGCCCCGACCTCCTGAATATGAATGATCTTCATAGTTCACCTTCAAGGCTTGCTCATCCTCCTTCTCAGACTTCTTAAACTTCTGTTCGTGGACAATAAGAGTACTTTGAAGTTCATCAATCGTCATTCGTTCGATTTCTTTGGATTCTTCAATCGACACCACCACAAACATGAATTTTTCTGTAAGTGTTCTTAAGATTTTTTCAACTATTTTTACCTCTGGCATAACTTCTCCATTACTTCTCATTTGATTTGCCACTGTCAGCACCCTTCCAAAATATTCTGGAATTGTTTCACCATTCTTCATCTCCAGAATCTCGAAGTCTCTTCTTAGCTTTTGCAGCATTGATTTCTTCACCCGTTCGTTCCCCGCAAACCGTTGCTTCAAGGAATCCCATATTGCTTTTGCAGAACTTCTATCCAATATTTGCTCAAACGTAACTCGATCGAGTGCTTGATACAAATAGTGCTTTACTTGTAAATCTTTCGAGCGTAATTCTGCAAGGGTCTTCTTCTGTGCGTCGCTTTGAGCAATGCCGACTTGTGGCTCGATAATCCCTGGGTCAATCAAATTCCACAATTGCTTCGCACGCAATAGATTCTCCATCATCTCGCTCCAGTGTTCGTAATGTCCATCAAACACCGGAATCTTCAACTTCTCACTACTCATGATCGGAACTCTCTCTTCTCTTCAACTCAATTGATTGTGTTTCGCTCTGATACCAGATGAAAGAAACACTAGTATTTGCCTCACCACACTAACTGATCACTTTCATTCATCAGGCAATTACAAGTAAATACGTAAACAAAAGAGAAACTACCCATAGCCACTACACACGTTCTAAACAAACAACCAAAGAAAACTCCTAAAGACTAGGTCATTTAAGATGACCAGTCAATACACGTACACATTAAGTGCATTATTTCAACATAAACACAAAATACGTAAACTCAAATAAACATAACATGCAAATCTGATGACGTGGCTCCAACATCTTTACGTTGTGCATTCTATTTATAATATAATAATCATGAAAATGCCCTCTTGCTAACATCAAGATTGGTATACCAATATTGTTACAGGTAATACGTTCATAGAAACAAGTTATTTAAAAAAGTTGTACGCTACTAAAACAAAAGACACGATCATATGTCGGTCCGGGTAAAAAGCGGGTCAGCGTTAGTTGAAAACGTAAAACAAGCCTATCAAAAGTATTTAGAAAAACAATTGTTTTAATATTCAATTTCAAAGTTACATCATAAGTTTTTATTCGCATAAAATCTATAAAAGGAATACAGTTTTCATTGTTCACTTCCAATTATGTCATTCTATAATCACGTTAGTGCCCCTTATAATTATATTTGTGTCCTTCTGTGTTCCCGAGTTTATTAAAGGAGAGAAGAGAAAGGAAAAGAAAGGAAAAGAATTGAAAGGAAATGAAAAGAAAAGAAAAGAATTGGTTTCTTTCCTTCCGATTCCTTCCAAATCGGAAGGAAAGAAAAGCTAGGTAATTTTGCCTATGTTTCCTTTCACTTCCCTTCGTTTCTCTTCTTAAATGAAACTCGGGAACACAACATGTTTTATTTTTTTTCCCTTCCCTCATTAAATGAAACTCGGGAACACAAAAACTTTCTTTTTTCCTTCCATTTCCTTTCTTTTCTCTCCTTAAATGAACTCGGGAACAGAACGTTATAACAGATTTGTGCCTCCATTTTTTTCCAGAATTAAACAAAATTATTTAAAAACAATACATTTTAACATTCGATCGTAAGTAGCTACGGGGCCTATCCCCCTACCTAACCCTTGCCTCCACTACTGTTCACGTTCACAATTGAAGGTCCATGTTCATCATACTCAGCCTTCGCAACCCACATCTGCAACAACCGTCTTCAAGATAACCATCATATTTGCATCAACTAGATTAAACAAAATCAAGAAAACAAACAAAGACCAACCTGTCGGATAGTGTTAAGTGATGCCAAAATTGACCCTCCAATTCAAACACAATACTTCATTTTGGATGGCGCCATGACCTTAATTTTAAAGTTGTTTGGGGCTAAAGAGGTAATGTCCTTACTCGTTCTCTCTGTTTTTTTTAACAGCAGCAACCGAACGTAACGTCATGACTATGGATGTAAACGAGCCGATCCCGAGCTTGTTAAGGCTCGAGTTCTCATTTGGATAAATTCGGCCTCGAGCTCGGCTCGTTAGAAAATTTTTAGGCTCGAGCTTGGCTCAGCTCGGCTCGTTTAGATTTTATTTATTTTATTTATTTACTTTAATTACTAACTTAATTATATTTATAATTTTATTTAAACATATTTATCATAATTTTATAAATAAACACTTAATATAATAAATAAAAATTATATATTTAAAAAGCTTGTTAAGGCTCGGGAGCCGGCTCGAGCTCGATATGTAAAGCTGGAGCTCGGGCTCGTTAAGGCTCGGCTCGTTCGAGCTTTTTACCGATCCGATCCCAAGTATTTCACGAGTTGCCTTGGTTCGTTTACACCCATAGTCGTGACATATGCACTACGCCAGCAGACCTCGAAGACCCCTTCCTCAAGAAAGCAATAGCCTGTTTTACCGAACGCCACACTCGGAAGAGCTGCACCTGATGCGTAAAAACCAACTTATTTGCTGTAAAAACTGTGTCCCCATCAGTTCAGAACCCGAGATTAAACTCAAAATTCCTCCCCTCAACTGGTAACCATGAAAGTGCCTCAAGTGGGAGTCAAACTCTTGACCTCCACATTAAAAGGTGAGTTTTCTGCCACTAGGACAACCTATCTGGATTCCTTACTCATTATATCAGTCATACTCGATAACATAGTAATTCCATCACTAAACACAATGTTTCCGTACAAATCCTTCCTAATGTCCACAACATATTTCATTATGGAATTATAAGTCGTCTCGTGAATACCTGCAGATTCCATTCCAAACATAGAAGGCTAGAAAATAACTTCAAGGCATTTGAAGTGTTCAATATCGATTATGATCATATGCTTAATTATCATATAACTCAAAGCTTTTTTCTAATGTAAAACTAGTCTTTCAAGTTTCAAGCTCATATTCATAATCAAGTGCAATATAAATCCAATTTCTCTTCCATATCTCTCACAATTTCCTGTTCAACACTTGTTGTGAACGAGTAACCTTGTTCAGTCTAAACTGTCATTAACACATCAGTTAAATTACGACCCACAAGGTCCAAACACTATATCGCATGTGGGAGCACATACCCTTCACAAATGGCTCGCCGCTATTTCTTGTTCAACACTTGTGAACGAATAACCTTACAACAACAACCTTACCCAGTATATTCCCACTTTTCAGTAGGGTCTGGGGAGGAAGGATAGATACAAACCTTACCCCTATCCCAATTGGGATAGAGAGGCTGCTCCGAATGAACGAATAACCTTGTTCAGTATAAATTGCAACCCACATAGTCTAAACGTAATATCGCATGTGGGAGCACATACCCTTCACAAAATGGCTACAATATGTCTCACATCATCTATAGAATCCAACACAATATCAACAAAATACACCAAAACAAGCCAAGATTTGTATCCAAACTAGTATAAAGTACTATTGCTTAACTGAAATAGTTCCCTTGTCACAAACAAAGGCTGAATATCTTATGAATTGACCATTTTTTTTAGTTCCTCTAGAGAAATAACATGATAAATTATTGATCATATACGTTATTCAACCAAATCATGTTGAGGATCAGACAATTTTAGTAATTTGCATTCAACAAATTGCATCAAATCCCCGTTTGACTGCCGCTCGGGGATGTAGTTGTGGATACATTAGTCTTAGTGGGTCGTTGGCCCCACTTGTTATCTCCTTCCACGACATGCTGTTGTCGTCGCCATATTCCATATGTCACTTAATTAGTCATCTCTGCCTCGCTGCGGGTCAGCACCTTCGAAAAGAAACGGAGGACTTCATTCAGTCAGCTTGCATATCATCATATGAAAAATGAGCAACAGATCATCACATTATTGCATTGATACAAACATTTACGAAAACAAAATGCAAAGACCCACATAGGCAAATGAAGAACACTAACCGTTGAAATTGAAATCAAGAAAAGATTGATTATTTGAGGTTGAAAGAAACGATGTCGATTGGTTTAAAACAAAGTGTAATTTGGTGGGAAAATGGTGTTAAAGAAAAGGGTTGATGGAATGAAAATCTGGAGATGTGAATTACAAGACGATAATTCGTTGGTTGAACATTTGAAAATTATTCGTTATAGGCAAAAAAATAGGTGGCATGTATATGTGGAATGCTACACCTAATTTAACGATCTTCTAACTCATCATGTGGCTTTTGATTTTTAGATCAATTTATATCAAATTGTCTTGAATTTATATTAAACTTGTTATGGTACTTAGACTAGACACCAAGTTCTAATCATTTACATGTGACAGTAATGTCAAGAAATAGATAACCCTCCTTCCGTAACCACACCAACAACAGAACAAAGAAACTAACAACTTTTCGTCTCCAAAATAAACTAATTAACAAAAAATACAAATATAAAACTGAATCATCAACACGATCAGTAACAAGATACCAGACTGAACACAAACTTCTAATCTAGAAAATACATCGAGATGAAAGACTTGAAATATGAAAAAGAGTTCCATGGCTAAAAGGAAGAAAAAGAAGAAAATAAACAACTTAATCAACCATTCTTTCTTCCTTTCTCTTTTATACAAAGCCCTTGTTATTTACATAGCCCATCAGAATAAACCCATAAGCACCAACGGAATAAACCCAACGAGCATCCAAAGCCCAGCAAGTCCAACAATGAAGCCCAACAATATCCAAAACATACAACAAATAATAACAAGAATTATAAAATTGATCAAATACATAGTATATTTTTTAACAAGTAAGATCATTCTTTTAATTATATTGATGGTTATTTAGTGTAAAGTTCACACCCCATCACATGTTTGATACCTATGTCTAATATTCCAAACATGAACCTAATATGTTTAAGTCGATTCACCGAATGAAAGCTCAACATCAAATCTCTCACATAATCAAATCTATACTAGTTAGTTCCACATCATTTTGCATATTGCTATGGTAGCAATGCAGTATAATTGTTCATGTGCTCCAGTTGAGTTGCTATTGAGAATAATTTTAAAATAACAAATATTATGTCTTTAGAAGGTTAGGTGTGTGTGCACACTCTATATCAAATGACTGGTAAAATAAAGCTTCAGTGTTATGATTGATTATTGATTTGTTGGTTATTTTTATCACAAGCTCAATTGGTATTTCCACTGTGGCTTTTCTTATTGTTCTAAATTTTAGTTTGTATCAACCTTAGTTTTCTTAAACCATCATATTATATATATATATATATATATATATATATATATAGGGAATACATAATTTGCAAACCACCCTTTAGCCCGAAAACCATGAAAACCACTCTATGTGGCAAAGATTTTGCCACATCACACCCTTCTTATTAAATTCATTTGGGGCAATCTTGTCATTTTACCCCTATGTACTTGTATTCATTTTTTATTATTCTTACACCATACCTTTATATGATTTGAATTTTGGATACCAACTGCCAATCAGTTAACGTTCACAAGTTATACCAGTTTTACGTTGCTGAGTTTTATTTTTTTCACCTTTATTTCTTTGTTGTTTTCTACATTAAAAAGTAAAACAATGTTTTTTTTACATGTTTGTTTTTATACAAATGTTTTTTGTCACACACGAAAAGCGATTATTTATTCTCCCGTCATTTTAAATATTTAGTAACGTAACTTTTTTTGTTTCGAAATTTTCCGCATCTGGGCATCAGTTAACGGCCAGAAGTTACACCATTGTTACGTTGTTGATATTTTTGGGTCTCACCTATATTACAGTGTACATGTTTTGTTACGTAAAGATTACATGCGGTCGCAAATTTTTTTTGTTATTTAATGTGTAACAGATTTTAAATACTTTAGGGCTTTTTGTCTTTTTTTTTTCTTAGAACCAAGGACCACCTTTTTGTACTATGTGTCATGTTTGTCTACAACCATCTTGTCTCTCATTAATAAAAAAATGGTTTTTTTGTAAGTGTGGGTCACCTCCATGTGTACCTTTTATTTGACAACATTACATTTTGTCAAAGTAGGTATTCCCTCCCACGCCAAGGCCATCCATTCTCTTTGTTTTTTCATTTTTGAATTCCCAAACATCTCATTTCCTTTGCATGAATTTTCCTCTCTCTTTTGAAGTTATCGTTGTATGGATTCTACGCTTGACCTTAACACGTTTGATTCTTTTGAAGTTGTCTTTTATGGATTCTACACTTGACCCAGAAGTTACACCATTGTTACGTTGTGAACGTTCATTTATATTCGTTCATTTACGTTCATTTATATTTGTTCGTTTATGTTCGTTTATCCTCGTTAATTTATTTTTATTAATAAATTATTTTAAAAATCAGTGATATATTCGTGTTCTTTCTAAATTAACATGCTTGTGTCATTCTTATTTTATCGGAATTTTAATGAATTTATTAACTGAAATGGATTAATATCAATCCAAGTTTAGAATTCATTTGTTCGTTCATGTTTGTTTAACTATTTGTGTTCAATAATGGTTGTTTTGTTTCTTTAGTCATGTTCGTTTATGTTTGTTTCTTTATGTTCGTTTACTTATGTTCATCTATGTTTGTGAACCATTCATGTATACTCTTAACGAACGAACACAAACACACTAAGTTTCTTAACGAACGAACACGAACAAGAAAACCCTGTTCATTTAAATGTTCGTGTCCCTATATAGGCAGCCGTCTACGCCGCATCATAGCAAATGTAATGATGTTATCAATGTTTTTCAGGTTCGTGAATTGTTGCACAGTTAATGCACCTACGTTACAAATGTGTTACATATTAACACCAATCTTTGTTATACTATGTTACATATGTTTTACGTGGAACAACTGTATTACATATGTTTTACATATAAATTACGTTCATTACACATAGTAATACAACGATTTTACCAATGTTTTACATATAGTTTTTAGTGGAGGGGAGCCTAGCGCCTAGGCAGCCTCCTAGGCCGCATCATAACAAATACAAGGATGTTACCAATTTTTTTTACCTTTTTTCAGTCTATTTTTTTTAATTCTTTACACTTTTGACCCTTGTAAATGAACCAAATGTTTAGCAATCAAGTAAAAAGTTTGTTCATGAAATTTTGTATAGTAAATAAACGAACATGGACACAATTCCCATTTGTTCATTTACGTTTGTGAACGTTCGTTTATTTTACCGGAATTTTAATTTATTTATTAACTGAAATGGGTTAATATCAATCCAACTTGACAATTCATTTGTTCGTTCATGTTTGTTTAACTATTTTTGTTCAATAATGGTTGTTTTGTTTCTTTAGTCATATTCGTTTATGTTTGTTTAGTTATGTCCGTTTAGTTATGTTCGTCTATGTTTGTGAACCATTCATGTATAGTATTAACAAACCAACATGAACGAACACGAACACACTAAGTTTATTAACGAACGATCACGAACAAGAAAACCCTGCTCGTTTAAATGTTTGTATTCCCTATATATGCAGCCGCCTAGGCCGCATCATAACGAATATAACGATGTTAACAATGTTTTTCAGGTCGTGAATTGTTAAGTAGTTAACGCAACTACGTTACAAAGGTGTTACATATTAACATCATTCTTTGTTTTACTATGTTACATATGCAGCCACCTAGGCCGCATCATAACATATGTAACGATGTTACCAATGTTTTTCAGGTCCGTGAATTGTTAAATAGTTAACGCACCTGCGTTACAAATGTGTTACATATTAACACCAATCTTTGTTTTACTATGTTACATATGTTTTACTTGGAACAACTATATTACATATGTTTTACATATACATTACGGTCATTACACATAACAAATACAACGATGTTACCATTGTTTTACATATAGTTTTTAGTGGAGGGGCGCATAGGGAGCCTCCTAGGCCGCATCATAGCAAATACAATGATGTTACCAATGTTTTTACCTTTTTCAGTCTAGTTTTTTTTAATTTTTACACTTTTTTGGCCTGTAAATGAACCGGACGTTTACTAAACAAGTAAAAAGTTCGTTCATCAAAGTTTTTTTAGTAAATAAACAAACATGAACAAATTTTTTTTGTTCATTTAACTAAACGAACGAACCTGAACACACGTCTCATTTGTTCATTTAACTAAACGAACGAACCTGAACGCACGTCTCATTTGTTCATTTATGTTTGTGAACGTTCGTTTTTATTCGTTCATTTATGTTCGTTTAGGTTCGTTTATGCTTGTTAATTTATTTTTATTAATAAATCAATTCATTTATTTTAAAAATCAGTGATATATTTGTGTTCTTTATAAACTAACATGCTTGTGCCATTTTATTTTACCGGAATTTTAATGAAATTTATTAACTGAAATGAGTTAATATCAATCCAAGTTTAGAATTCATTTGTTTGTAAATGCACCTATGTTACAAAGATGTTACATATCAACTACAATCTTTGTTTTATTATATTACATATGTTTTACTAGGAACAACTATATTACATATGTTTTACGGATAAATTGTGTTCGTTACACAAGGTTTACATATAACAACTTAGATAGCTTTTATTGTGAACAACTATATTACATATGATTTATATATGTTTTACACATAGGACTTGTTGTACATGTCAGAATTATGTTATTTGACATGATTCATGAAATTGCAAGACAAAGGGTTTTGATCTCGCTATCGTGAATGTAGAAAAGTAGGGAATAGCAGACACTTTTTGTTTTTTTATTAATCTTAAATGTGGTTTAAAAAAAATCTAGGGTGTTTGTTCTTTTTTTATATTTTCATAAAAGTTGTCTTTTGATTTTGTTATTAGAAGTTTTTTAAATGTGTTCGAAATGTGCGACATGCGTCTTAGTTACACTTATGTTACGTATATGTTACAGTTTCAAGGAATTTTTAAAATTTTTTAACCGATGTGACAGGTCATAAAAAGTAACTGTTTTAGTTTTAAAATTTTTAAAGTTTTAAACAAGGAATTTTGTACCTTATGTACTTTTTGAAGAATCAATTTTTTTGATGATACTATTTTAGTTTTAATTTACTGTTTTAGTTTTAAAAATTTTATGTTAATGTGTTATATATATATATACAACGTTTAAATGTTGTAACATGTCAGTAACTTAAGCGTAACACCACCGGAAAATGGGAGTAAATTTGGGCGGTGGTTTTGGTATGGAAAAGGTGGATGTACGGTTTTTGGGAATTTGAAAAGTAAAATATTGGTTTTAAGTACAAATGGTAAAAAAACCTATATATCCTTTCTGTACTTTTCAATTAATTTACCAAACAATTAAATAAATCAAAATACCCAAGATTAATCTCAACCACACAATCTTAAAATCAATGGTTAGATATGTGGTTTTCATGGTTTTCGCATTAAGTAAAGGTTTTCAAATTATCCATACCCTATATATATATATATATACAACAACAACAACAAGCGTACCCAGTAAAAATCCCACTTAAAGTGGGGTCTGGGAGGGGAGAGATAAAGACACACCTTACCCCTATCTACAAGTAGAATAGAGAGGCTGCTTCGTTAGAGTCCCCTGGCTCAGAAAACCCGAATTTTTTTTTTTTTAAACATGTAACGAAAAGTAGGAGCGTAAAGCATACAGATAAAGCACTAACGTTTTAAACTTAAACAGATAAGCAGGTAAGCAGTTAAGCACTAACCACATAGGTCATCGAGCCAGACTAAAACAAAAGAAGCCAAACCCATAACCCATTATGACATTAAAGCAAATCAAACAAAAACAAGCATGAAGTATCATACACAAACAAACATACCCCCATCCCGCAAGCATGCATATAACACATATAATCTCCATATCCTATAACCCATTATGACATTTAAGCAACCACACAAAACAAGCATGCATTATCATACACAAACAAACATACCCCCATCCCGCAAGCATGCATATAACACATATAATCTCCTATCTTAAATCCCAAGAACAGCAAATATTTAACCCACAACCCCAACCCGCAAGCATGCATATAACCCATATAGACTCATATCATATATCCCAAACTAGCAAAGAAATAGCAACAACCACGATCCCTAGAAAAGGCTCTATGTATCTTGCACCTTTATTCTTCGCCTCCACGTACTCCTATCATAGATCATGTCCTCAGAGAGGTGTAGCTCTGTTAAATCCTGTCGAATCTGCTCATCCCATGTCAACCTCGGTCTACCCCTTCCCCTTTTACCCTCCACGCTGAGAAGTTCTACTTTCCGAACAGGTGCCGACTGGCTTCTTCTCCTCACATGCCCAAACCATCTCAATCTTCCCTCCCTGACCTTGTCCGAGATGTTTGCCACCTGTAATCTTTCCCGGAAGACTTCGTTCCTTATCCGATCAAGCCTTGTGTGACCGCACATCCATCTCAGCATCCGCATCTCTGCTGTCTCAAGCTTTCTTGCTTGGTTCTTCTTAATCGGCCAACAATCTGGGCCGTACATCATTGCTGGTCTGATCGCCGCTTTATAAAATTTACCTTTAAGTTTTTCTGGAATCTTCTTGTCACATATGATGCTCGTTGCTGCTCTCCACTTTTTCCAACCTGCCTGGACTCGATGCACTATGTCACTGTCAATGTCCCCATCGCCTTGTATAAACGATCCTAGGTACTTGAACTTTGTCGTCCTTGGCACCTCTTGGCCTCCAATAGTCACATGATCATCTTCATCTTCCACGTTTGCTCCGCTAAACTGACAATGTAGGTACTCCGTTTTTGTCCTACTTATGCGCAAGCCTCTTTGCTCTAAAGCGGTTCGCCACTCTTCTAATCGAACATTTAGCTCCTCTTTTGTTTCTGCCACTAAGACAATGTCATCCGCGAAAAGCATACACCAAGGGATATGAGCCTGGATATACCTCGACAGTTCATCTAGAATAACCGCAAAAAGGAAGGGACTTAATGCCGATCCTTGGTGTAGTCCCACCTCCACTGGGAAGAAGTCTGTGTCTCCCACCGGTGCTCTGACACTAGTTTTAGCATCTGCATAGGTATCTTTGATGACCTCAATATACCTCTGGGGAATACCTCTACTCTCCAAGCTATCCCAAATCACCTGTCTTGGTACGCTGTCATACGCCTTCTCAAGATCGATGAATACCATATGCAAGTCCTTTCTCTTCTCCCTATATTTCTCCATTAATCGCCGCAAAATGTGTATCGCCTCTGTTGTCGATCTTCCTGGCATAAATCCAAATTGATTTGCCGTAACTTGGGTTTCTCTTCTCAATCTTGTCTCGATTACCCTTTCCCAAAGTTTCATAGTATGACTCAGCAGCTTGATCCCCCTGTAATTTTCGCAACACTGGGCGTCTCCCTTGTTCTTGTATAGGGGAATTAAAATACTTCTTCTCCATTGGTTTGGCATTTTACCAGTTTTGAGTATAGTGTTGAACAACAATGTCAACCATCCCAATCCTTCGTCCCCCAAACATCTCCATACCTCAATTGGAATATCGTCAGGTCCCACCGCCTTTCTCCTTCCCATCCTCTTGAGAGCTGTAAGAACCTCTTCTTTGGTGATACGTCTACAATAACAGTTGTTTCTAGCTGTTCCCGGTGTTCCCTCCATCTTCTTCTTGATAGTTTCTCTTGTTGAACAGGTCATGAAAATATGTCTGCCATCTGTCTTTAATTTCATTCTCTTTTACTAAAACACGTCCATCCTCACCCTTTATGAATTTCACCACTCCCAGGTCCTGTCTCTTTCTCTCCCTAGCCTTTGCGATCTTGAACATGTCATGTTCTCCCTCTTTAGTTTCAAGGCTTTTATACATCTCTATGTAAGCTTTGGTTTTTGCTTCTGAAACCGTCTTCTTTGCCTCACGCTTGGCCTCTTTGTATCTAGTCTTCAGTCGTGCCCTCTCTGTGGTTTCCTTACAACTTGCAAACTCCCTGAACCTTTGTTGCTTTTCTCTAACCTTGAGCTGCACCTCTTCGTTCCACCACCACAACTCCTTCTGCCCTTTTTTGTAACCTGTTGTCATCCCAAGTGTCTCCTTTGCCGCTCTAGTCACCTTTTCGGCCATTTCATCCCATAACTGATTTGTGTCTTCGCATATGCTGATATGTCTCCCTTCTAGAACCTTGTTACTGAACACCTCTACCTTGTCCCCCTTCAGAGCACCCCACTTAATCTGAGGGTTCTTCTTCTTCTCATCTACTAGCCTCTTCCGCATAACAATATCCATTGCCAAGAGTTTGTGTTGCGACACCACCGTTTCTCCCGGAAATACCTTGCAGTCCCACCACCTGCCACGGTCGTTTCTTCTCATCATAAGGTAGTCAATCTGGGTGTCACGTCCTCCACTGCTGAACGTGATCAAATGTGAGTCTCTCTTCTTAAAAAACAAGTTTATGATGCCCAGGTCATGAGCCACCGCAAATTCTAAAAGAGTGACCCCACTCTCGTTTCGGGATCCGAAACCGAAACCCCCATGTGCCATGGGGAACCCGTCTTCCTTCTTCCCAATGTGTCCATTGAAGTCTCCTCCTATGCAGACCTTCTTATCTCTTGGGATGTTTCTCATTACTTCATCCATGCCATCCCAAAACTCTCTCCTTTCATTCTCTCCCAACCCAACATGTGGTGCACAGGCACTCACCACTGCAATCGCCTCCTCCTCTATCACCATCCTCAGCATCATGATCATGTCATTGTATCTTCTTACTTCCACCACCTGGTCCTGAAGTTCTCTACTAACTAAGAATCCCACTCCATTCTTTACTCCATTGGATCCAGAGTGCCACAACTTGTATCCATTATATTCTGCTCCTTTTGTTCCCTTCCACCTTGTCTCCTGCAGGCATGCCACTTTGACTTTGCGCCTTCTGAGTGCATCCACGAGTTCCAAAACTCTTCCAGTAAGGGTTCCGATGTTCCATGATCCTATGCGCAAAATCTCACCCGTCCTAATATTCCCTCTACCCGCACCTCTCCTCCCTGGACATGATCTCAGAGTATCATACTGTGCTCTCCCGTCTATGTTGCCAAGTCCAATATCAAAGATCAGAGATACAAGTCACAAGAAGAGTCAATAATGCACACAAAAAGGTCAACAATAAAGAACTACTTGTACAAGAAACCGAATCAGCACACAGAGTATATCCCAAGGTCACCCTACCAGCCCAAAAACTCCCAATGCATACAAAACGATACCACCAATCCAAAAAAAACAATAAAGCAATAATATTCAACAGAGCTCACAAATACATAGACAATAGTCACTTCCTCTATAGTGATCAGAAAATAAACTAAACCAGATTATAGAGGGAAAGGGATAGGAACAATCTCACAACCGGTTCCCCCAATCGAAGCGTGATCTTTGATCCTTTACCGTCTGTGTCTTCTCGTTTAACCTGCAAAAAGTCCCAAGCAGCAGAGGAAAGCAAAGAAAAAAAGGCGTGTGCAGTGGGGTGGGGCAACACAGAAAGGAGAGGCAAGGTTTGGTGTGCTGCACTGAAGTTTGCGAGCTGTGGTGGTGGTCCGATTTTGACTGCAACGGTGGAGGGGGGTGTAGGTCGTTTCAGTGGTTGCAGTGGGAATGGTTTGTGGTGGTTTTCAGTTGCAGCGATGGTGGTTCAGTGATTGACCGGCTGGTTTATGGTTGCAGTGTTAGGGTTTGGGTTTAAGGAGCTCTTCAGCGAAATTTGGGGTCTGGTATGCTTTCCCAGCCGGCCGGCTAGAGATGGGTTCGAAGATGGGAGAGGGCGGCGAGAGGAGAGAGACAGAAGGCAGAGAGAGGAGAGAGGAAGAGAAGCGGTGAGAGAGAGAGGGGTAGAGAGTTACCGTAGTCGTGCGAAGAGAAAAGAGAGAAGGATGTCGGCCGGCCGGCGGGGGTGGTGGCGCTAGTGGCGGCCGGCGGTGGTGGCGGTGCTAAGTTACCGTTTCGCTTTTTCTTTTTGCTTTTGCTATATATATATATATATATATATATATATATATATATATATAGGGGATGTAATTTTTAATAACCCTTATCTTTTGTTACAACCCATTAACTATCATCCAATGGTTACTTTAAAAAGGTAAGTGTATAGGATCGTGTCACGTGTCAATTTTCTTTTTTTTTAATATGAAGGACATTTAGGACATGTCATTTATGTAAAGTTTACCCCCTTTTTTTTTAAACATTCATAACTTTTTTATACTATATTATTTTTTTAAAAAAATTGCACCATTATACTCGTCTCATTTTTCTCTTTAATTTCGTTATATTCTTGACTAGTTTTTTTTTTTTTTGATGTCATGTATTTACATCATTGTAATGAGCTTAAAGATAACAAATTAATTAGAAATTTTTTCTAACAATCGTAAATTACAGTAATGTAACACAAAATGAAGTACTTTACAATGACATAATTAACGGTGACGTAACACATTATTTACAGTGACATAATTTTCTCTTTAATTCCTGTTAATGTTGACTAATTTTATTAATTTTTTTTCTCATTGTCAATTATTTTACATCGATGTAACGAACATAAATATATCACATTATTTTGATTTTTTTTTCTAACAATGATAAATTACAGTGATGTAATATAACACATTATTTTATTTTTTCTCTAACAATGATAATTACAATGATAAATTACAGTGATGTAATATAACACATTATTTTGATTTTTTTTCTTTAACAATGATAATTATATTGATGTAATTTATCATTGTTCAAAAAAATTCAAACTAATTTGTTGTATTTAGGCTCGTTACAAATTATGAGCAAAAAGCCAAAAAAACCGAACCGAAACCGAATTAATAGAAAAAACCGAACCGGAACCAAATTAACCGAAAAAACAAAACCGGAACCAAATTAACCGAAAAAATCGAACCGGAACCGAATTAACCGGAACCGAATTAACCGACACCGAATTTTACGTCAATGTAAATTACATTACTGTAATTTATCATTGTTAGAAAAAATTTCAAATAAATTTATTATATTTAAGCTCGTTACAATGATGTAAATATAGGCCATATAAAAAAAGTAAAAAAAATTAGTCGAGACTATAACGAAATTAAAAAGAAAAATGAGACGAATATAATGATGCAAATTTTTTTAAAAAATAATATATTATAAAAAAATTATTAATGTTTAAAAAAGAGGAGGGAAACTTATAAAAGTAAAATGACTATGATGCCCTTTTTAATATTTTAAGGAAAAACTTATGTGTAATTTTATTATTAGTTGAAATGGGTTATGTAGTTGTAGGAAAAAATATGTTATTTTTTATACATTTCCCTATTTTTATACAACTCATCCCTAATTTGTAACGAGCCTAAATACAACAAATTAGTTTGAATTTTTTTCGAACAATGATAAATTACATCACTATAATTATTATTGTTAGAGAAAAAAAATCAAAATAACGTGTTATATTACATCACTGTAATTTATCATTTTAATTATCATTGTTAGAGACAAAAATAAAATAATGTGTTATATTACATTACTGTAATTTATCATTGTTAGAAAAAAATTCAAAATAATGTGCTATATTTATGATCGTTACATCGATGTAAATAATGGACAATGAGAAAAAAATTTAAAAAACTAGTCAACATTATAACATGAATTAAAGAGAAAATTACATCATTGTAAATAATGTGTTACGTCACCGTTAATTATGTCATTGTAAATTACTTCATTTTGTGTTACATTACTTTAATTTACCATAAATAATGTGTTACGTCACCGTTAATTACATTACTGTAATTTACCATTGTTAGAACAAATTTCTAATTAATTTTTATCTTTTAAGCTCGTTACAATGATGTAAATACATGACATCAAAAAAATAAAAATAAAAAACTAGTCGAGACTATAACGAAATTAAAGAGAAAAATGAGACGGATATAATGTTGCAATTTTTTTTTAAAAATAATATAGTATAAAAAAGTTATCAATGTTTAAAAAAAGGGGTAAACTTTATATAAATGACAAATCTCCTAAATGCGCTTTATATTAAAAAAAAAAGGAAATTGACACATGTCACGATCTTATACACTTACCTTTTTAAAGTAACCATTAGATGATAGTTATTTGGTTGTAACAAAAGATAAGGGTTATTAAAAATTTCATCCCCTATATCTTCTACTTCTTATAAACAAATAACTTTTTATGCCACTTGTCAAACAACTAAGGTATCCACATAATAAAATTGACACGTGTCAACACAATATCGAGCCTTCAATTTAAACCTTCAATTCTTGCATTTCTAATTACCCCGTTTTCCATATGCGCGGATCTAAACCCGAGCATCCCTTAGACGCGGATCCTCGCCTCTACCCCAGATTTCAGAAACCCTAATGTTCGAATCACTATCTCCATCTATTGCTTTCAAACCATATCTTGCAAGTAACAATGGTTTTTCATCATCTGTTTCTCAAAAACTTGATATAGTATTCAACGATTTTGATATAATCCAAAATTTGGATAACTGATTTATCGGTTTGTAGTGAACATCGTTGTGGTGTTTTGTTTCTTGCACATCCAATGAATCGACAATAGAATCTAATAAATGAATCGGTTTTGATGTAGGCTTACAGCTTTTTATTTCATTATCTATTGAATCACTTTTAGAATTCAGCAATCGATATTTTTCTGTAAATAAGTCTTGAAAATGGGTTTGTTGTTTGATACAGAGCATTTGACAAATTCAATTTCTAATTCTACATTTGGTTAGAATTTTCATCCTTTGGAATTTTAAATACTAATTCTCGAAACCATTTGTATCCCCTAATATTGATGATGATGATGATGATGATGATGATGATGAAGTTGCATCTCCTGCTAGCAATTTTGGGTTAATGTTTCTAGATTAAGATGAAGAATTTCGTGATTTTTACTCAGATCCATGTGTTTTTTTGATTTTTTTGTTAATGATTTGGAATCGATATTTGTATGGTTTTTTTTCTTCTGAAATCAGATGAAGCAAAATCATCAACATGTGTGTGATAAATGATGACGTAGGATAATATCGCAACATAACCAGACGGCCAGATCGCAAAACAGACCAAACCAAATGACCAAATGGCACGATGGCAGAACGAGCGGAATCAAAGTCAACTTACCCGATACCAATAGAGGTGAAGGGACATTTAATGAAAGCCAAGTCTTTGGACCAAAGGATAAGAGGCAAACCTCAAGACAAAAGGTGATGTAAGTTAACTTTTGTGCAGAGATGGCCAGAACAGGTATACTCGAGGGAAACGCCCAGAAAGCAGGAGGCCTGACCTCCCAAAATAGAAAACCCACTCTGAAGCATCTTGAGCCCGAACAGTATAAATAGTATACTTCGGAAGCTCTTCCAGGTATCTCATCTTTCACTCTCACACTCATACTCTCGTTCCTTGATTATCTTCTCCGATCAAGAACTTATTCTCATGCCGGAGTCCAATCGCAGGAGGCTCCCTCCTGCGGTAAGGCTAACGGCTTTTGGTGGTTGCAGGATCGCAAGGAAAGTCCAAGATAGTCAGATCGGAAGGTGTCCAGGAACCGTTACTTCAACAATAAATTTTCAGGTTTATCTCCAAAGGTGTATATGATACTTAGGCTCCAGGAGGAGGAGATGCAAGAAAAATCATCAAAACCCCAACTCAACGTCACACATTCTCCATGTCCGAAGGGATCCAGTGCCCAACTACCAACTCCTCCCGGAATTGCGTTATCGGATCCAAGCCATGAATGGCCGTTAGTGGACACCCACCTTCACCGTTGTTCGCAAATCAGTTATCCAAATTTTGGACTAGACCTGATTCCTAATTAGTGGCTAAACTAAGAAAACTTGCATGAGATACTTAAGGTTATCCCATTTCATCTTCCCTATCTGAATGATACAGTTTGCATAAAGTATTTAATGATGTTTTGTTTCATTAAGTGTATAAAGAAGATTTGTTGGTAATACCTCAATTGTGATCGGAGAAATGTTGTTTCGTCTCCATAAGGTGTGCATTAATCAAATTCAGTTATACACGTATGTTAATTATAATTCAAATTCAAACATAGAAGCAACTTATGCAACTTTGTATCCTTTTGTTAGACAATGGAGCTTCAGGAACAATAAATTTGAATTAAAAGAAAGCATATCAAAGCTCACATTATATACATGTTAACATCTATACATATTTAAATAAATATACATATATGTGTAAGCCCCAAAATTTCCACACGCATAACACGTGTTTTAAAACAACATCAAAGTTTAGGTCCCATATTTTTTTAACTAAAACATCAAGTTTAAACACCCAAAATAACCAACCCTTCACTGAAAGTTATTTACAAATGTTTTGTCAACCAAACATCCTAAACATCTTTACAATATTTCCAAAATGTTGGGTTTTCAACCAAAAACGCGTTCAACCCGAGTTCTTGAGAGCATTCCGATCACATAAGCCTTCACCCTTTTCGTTCACCTGAAAAACACCACGTTTAATTCACCGTTAGTTCGTTAGAACTAAGTAAGATCACCCATCTATTTCCCCACGTGTATCCTATAACACCATATAGATACAATAATAATTTCCCAAATATAATTTGGGAACATTATTCGACCCGAATACAAAACGATTTACTAACGGGTCGTTTTCACCCAAAAACCCTTAAATCTTTAATTCTTACTCAAATCAATTAGATTTTCCCATGGAATACCCTTCAAAGTTGAAATATGCCAATTTACGACATTTTTGGAGATACAGACGCAACATGGGCGTGTTCCAAGGGAACATGGCCATGTCAGAAAGTTTTCAGAATTCTGATGTGCAGATATGATATGGGCGTGTTCCAGGAGAACATGACCATGTTAAAACTGCTTCCATTTTGTTCTCTCCCCTTATCTTTTTTCACCAAGGATTTCAAATTGAACAACCACAACAATATATTAAACACCTTAATTCACCAAATTTACAACCATTAAGGTTATAATGTCAAACGATTTACTAACGGGTCGTTTGTACCCAAAACACCATTTGAAATCTTATTCCACAAGATTTCTCAAGTTAAGCAAACCACATCTACTTGTGTTTTACTAACTTGATTACACCCAACAAAGGACATTCACACACCTTGTGAATAATCTAATGTCATGATCACACCACTTGTGATTCAAAACACCAATTTGAGTAAAACTCTATTAAAGGTTCACACACCTTGTGAACTCTTTCATACATTCATCACACATACAATTAGACACCAATTATAATCATAATAGTCAAATAAACACCAAATCAACAATAAATTAAACAACATAACACCTATTGCTTATTATTGCCAAACAACAATGTCACAACCACCATTTCACCCAAAAGTCAAATCTTTCACTATAACATTCATGCATGCATAACACCATTACATACAACAAGTAAAATATTTGGGTGACTTACCTTGCACCAATGAGTTATCCACCACAATCTCTTTTCCGGGCCTTTTGGTTCCACTAACGTTTCCTATATCACAACTTATAGGTTTAACAAAGTGTTGACTACAACTAGTCAAAATACACCTATTCAACCCATTTTCACCATTTCTCCTTAATTCTTATTCATATGACCCATATTCATACCAATTCATCATTTTTTTTATTTCATACATACATATTTCATATTACCATGAACTTAAAACTAAGTTTTGAGTTAAACACCAAAAATAGGCATTTCATCAAACACCTCATATGCATGAATTTACCTACTTATGATCATTGATCATTAACACCCCTATCAAACTCCATTTTTGACTCATGAGATGAGTAAGTTCATCTTGTACACCCACAAACTACAACAACTTTGTGTAATCATCAAATCCCCAACTTTTATACTATATTTAATCACCTAGTTCATATACCCCATGAACCATACAAAACCCCCCTTTCATCATATTACGTCATCATGCAAGAAATGATCAAAATGTTGTTCCTAGATGATTATCACTATGAATAACAACATTTAACACCCTCCAAACACCCAAAATTCGTATTTCATCATACCCTACTCATACCCCATATGAGACCCACGAAAATTTCACCAAAAACACCCAAAAATTCTTACCTTGTTGTAGTATGAGACTAGAAGAACTTTTATTCTTGATTGTTTGGATGATCCCAACCTTCCTTGATCATATATTTGGTGAAACTTCAAAAATTATGTTTTCTCCTTTTCTTGTTCTTACCTCCCACGTAAAACACACACATAGATGAAGAATGATTTGGGGATTTTGACCAAAGTCAAGATCTTATCCCCTTTCATTTTCATCTTTGGCCAATTGGCAATTCTAGTCCCTCCCAACTACTAACTTAGCTAATTTAATTAACATTCATCATAATTACAATATTCAAATAAAAATGAAACACCCATCAATTAAAATATCACCATAATTATGCTCCGATTATATTGTATTTTAATATTTTCCCAAAATGGGTCGTTACAATATGCATTCATATGAACTTGTGTTGACTTTTTTTTCTTCTTTTTTCATATTTTTTCTTGTAGTTTTCTTCAATTACAAGAAGTGGGCTATCAATGAAACTTATTGTAGATTTTTCAAATTAAGATAGAGCAAATTTTCATTGTGCATTTTGATGAGATATGTGGCAGATAAAAATCAGATCATGTCTAAAATAGACTTCACCTTTACACTACTTTATAACCATTAATTAATGCACGGTCTGGGTGTTTTAGGTACATGTTGCCATTGTTTTACACATGATTTTACATACTATCATATGTTATTTTATCATCTTTCATCTATTGATTCATCTTAAGAACTTTTGTGTTCCAATTATATGTATATAATACTATCTCTAAATACATATTTGTAAATATGGTTGAGTGAATTCAATGATAACTGCATATAGAATTTGTGAACATCCTAGACTTTTTTTAAGTACCATCACATATCTTATTGTTGCTTACCATATGCATCATATTAATTATACTAATATTACAATTTGACACTTCTGCATCATTTGGCTTATAGATTCTAACTGTTTGCACTCAGTTTCTTACACACAGTTTCTTCAGGGATTAAAAGAAAAATAGGTGTTGACATTTGAGTGTTTTTTAAATGCTTAGGATTGTTTAAAAATAACACTTTATTTGGCTATACATATATTAAACATTTTGTATTGAATTTAAAAATACCAATACCTTAGACAAATTATATGTTTCGGTTTTTTTTATAAAATCATATAACTTAGGTTTAGTACTCAATATAGCTCAATATATATAGCTTCTAAAGATGTAAACAATTTTGAATATTATCACCCCTATAAACCCAAAAACTTAAAAACTTATAATTTGTCACCAAACATTTTATGCTTATTTGTTGCAATAAACATTTGTATGTAGTCTGAAATGAAGTGTATTATATATAATATTAGTAATTTTGTAAATTAGAAATAGCTATGAGTTATTTTGTCGTTTTTTATAATCAGCCCGTGTATTACACGGGATTCTAACTTACTATATATATATATATATATATATATGATTGTGATCTAATTATAACACCTCTTATGACAATAACCCATTAACTCTAATTACCCAATCAAAATTAACCACATGGATTTATATTATTAAATCTGATGAGGGCATATTTGTAATTTGGTTTATGTACTAACTTACCCCTCTTTTTTTATACATTTATAACTTTTTTATAATATAATATTTTTTTATGAAAATTGCACCATTTTACTCGTCTTATTTTTCTCTTTAATTCCGTTACAATCTTGACTAGGTTTTTTTTATTTTTTTCGGATGTTCGTATTTACACCAATGTAACAAGTATAAAAATAACAAATTATTTGTAACGAATAGTAACGAATTTGGGTTTACATTGTTGTAGAATAAATAGGGGTTACGTTTAAAAGTGTAAACGAGCCAACCCTATCCCGAGGTCGTTAATTACGTTATATTCTTGACTAGGTTTTTTTTTATTTTTTCCGGATGCTCCAAAATTCGTTATATTTACAAGATTGTAAATACATTTTAATACTTTAAAAAAATTATATCTACAAGATTGTAAATACATTTAATACTTTAAAAAAAAATACTATAACATTTTGTTGATAAAAACCAAAATTCGTCATTGTAAATACATCTTAGTACTTTAAAAAAATATATCTACAAGATTTTAAATACATTTTAATACTTTTAAAAAAAATACTATAACATTTTGTTGATAAAAACCAAAATTCGTTACATGTACAAGATTGTAAATACATTTTAATACTTTAAAAATTATATCTACAAGATTGTAAACACATTTTAATACTTTAAAAACCAAAATTCGTTACAAGATCAAGAATATAACGTAATTAACGAGCATCCGGAAAAAAATAAAAAAACCTAGTCAAGAATACAACGTAACTAACGAGCTCGGGATCGGCTTGGCTCGTTTACACTCTTAAACGTAACCTCTATTTATTATACAACAATGTAAACCCAAATTCGTTAAAACTAGTTACAAATAATTTGTTATTTTTATACTAGTTACATTGGTGTAAATACGAACATCCAAAAAAAATAAAAAAACCTAGTCAAGACTATAACGGAATTAAAGAGAAAAACAAGACGAGTAAAATGGTGCAATTTTTATAAAACAATATTATAGTATAAAAAAGTTATGGATGTATAAAAAAGAGGGGGTAACTTTAATAATATAACAAATTACATTAATACCCTTATTTTCTTTTCTTTCAATCAAATATATTATTTTATTATAATTTAATATGAACCATTAGATTAGAATTTTAAAATTTGATCCTCAAATATGGTGAGGTTATTGGGTTATTGCTTAATCCTAAGGTTATGAATAGATCACTTCCCTATATATATATATATATATATATATATATATATATATATATATATACATACTATATAATACATATTAGAAGGACAAAATAGTAATTTGTTTAAATCTCTTAAAATTAAGAGTTTTACAACTCTTATAGCATATGATACAACTTTTTAATTTAATCTAAATGTTTGTTTGTGTTTTCACTTTTTCCCACATTGGTAGATCTTAAGAATTTAAGTGAGATAGAGTGATTATAAAAGAAAACTCTTCAAAACAAATGAATCACATCTTAACTAACTATCAAGGTAAAAAAAATGTTTTTGTTATAGTATTGACTCAAAAGAGTGAACCATGTAAACTTTTAAAATTATCCAACTTAAGTGTTGTGTTTCTCGCTGCAACGCGCGGGTACTAGACTAGTATATATATATATATATATATATATATATATATATATATATATACATACTATATAATACATATTAGAAGGACAAAATAGTAATTTGTTTAAATCTCTTAAAATTAAGAGTTTTACAACTCTTATAGCATATGATACAACTTTTTAATTTAATCTAAATGTTTGTTTGTGTTTTCACTTTTTCCCACATTGGTAGATCTTAAGAATTTAAGTGAGATAGAGTGATTATAAAAGAAAACTCTTCAAAACAAATGAATCACATCTTAACTAACTATCAAGGTAAAAAAAATGTTTTTGTTATAGTATTGACTCAAAAGAGTGAACCATGTAAACTTTTAAAATTATCCAACTTAAGTGTTGTGTTTCTCGCTGCAACGCGCGGGTACTAGACTAGTATATATATATATATATATATATATATATATATATATATATATATATATATAGGAAGGGAAAAGATAAAATGAAAACCACATCTCAATGAGAAAACCGCGAAAACCATGCAAAAATCACGTTAAAAGAACGTATTTTTTTTTGAAATTTTTTTTATATGTTTGTTACACTATTAGGCACATTTTTATAAAAAAAAATCAAAAAAGCGCCGACCAAATATTTTTAAAAAAAATATTTTATAAACCCACGTAAAACCTACGTAACAAAACGTAAAAAAAAACGTGTTTTCTCATTGAGATGTTGTTTTCATTTTAACCATACCCTATATATATATATATATATATATATATCAACCGACTTCAAATGAATTCATATCCGTTAAAATTCATCAAGATTAAATCAGCCGGTTACATCAGTTTTGTGGCGGTTTTAGTGGTTTTCAGCGGTTTATGACGGTTTTTTGGTTACTTACGGATCTTTGACACATGTCGTATGTCATTATTATATCATTATTGTTTTATTTTCAAATATTCTTAGAAATATAATTTGAATATGATTATACCATGCTACCGACCCTGAACGAGTATAAAACTAGTTACTTTTGTTCATTGGTATCATCATTTCACAAATCACAACCATTGATATTGTTGTAATAAAAACAATCCACATACGACCCGGATATTTTAGAGCGATTTGTTCCGGGTCGAACGGTAGCGGAAAAGTCAATGATATGGCATCCATATCCGCGGGATTCCATGAGTCCATGGGGGAACAGAACAGAGATGATGCAAGAAACTCTCTTCAAAGCATCAATGAAACACGCATTTGTGATTTTGATTTCATTGATTCTTTTGAGTGATGGCAATCCGTTTTTGTTGCTATCAGCCGGAGCAAAATCCGATCATGAACAGTGCAAGGCATGGCTCGTACAGTCGATTCCTACCGACATGCCCGATCTCTCTCACGTTCCTGGCGTTCTATCTACCGGTAAATCGTTCACTAAGTGTTCTATTCCTAGAAAACTCTATTGTTGATTAGTTGCTACACGAGTCGAATCCTGATTAGCTTTTGAAGTTTGAAATTTGCATTTCTCGCTTCCGAATTTGACTTCCTGAATGCTCGATTGGTCTATTCCGGTTGTTTTTTCTTCTTCTTGTAAATCGGTGACTATTTGATTTATAGAGCAGGCAGTTTATGTCCAATCAGAGGGGGATGAAGATGCTAAAACTGAAAAAAAAAAAAAAAGGATCATTGATATGCACCATTTAGCGGCTAAACTGTCACATAATCACACAGTCGCACCACTGTACCACTGGCCGTGCTTTATGTTTCCTCGTTTAATCAGCATGTTCCATGAAAGAAATGTGGTTGTGTGATCTGTATAATTTAGAATGTTAATTTTCTTGTGTAAGCATACACCGTTAAAATTAAATTATACAATTTTGAAAGGACTCTGTCTTTGAAGTTTTAAACAGCTGAGTTTGGTTTCTAGATGCCAATATTTGACTCATTATCATAAGTTAATGCAAGTGTTGTTAATGCATATGATCATTATTAGGGGATGTCTTTAGGTGGCTCGCTGGAAATTCTTCCAACAAACTGGATATAATGGCACAATACTGGCAATTGATAGCACATCCTGATGACACTCGTTCTGGAGATTATGGATACTCAAAAGAGAGTATGCAGAAATTTGGTTCTGGTGATGGTTTCAGTGTATATAAATCCATTGAAGATGCTGCTGATCGCGATGTTAATGTTAGGTATATTCTGCAGCCTTAATATTCTTTTATATTACACGATAGGAGTCATTTGCAACAGCAACACTTACATGCCCGAAAACTGTACTTTTTTCAGGCTTTTGCAGCATTCAGGAGTATACCCTGATTACACTGAAGAACCCTCTAAACTTGCTTCAGGGAGGGATAATGTAAAGAATGTAACCTTATTGATTAGTGATTGGTTTGAATCCGGGGTGCTCCATGCTAAAGTTTGGATTTCAGATTCTCGAGATGTTTATATTGGATCTGCTAATAATGATTGGAAATCTCTAACTCAGGTCATTTTTTTTGGACTAATCTTACCAGTAACTCAAAACTGAAGGGATAGGCTCAAGTTTCTGTTTATAAGAGTTATATTTGGTTAGTAATTGTTTGTAATTATCTTCTCGGTCCAGATAATTGTTGGTTTAATTGTTTTGACAAAGTCAGCAGGTTTATTTAAGGATAGACTTGGTTGATTTGTTTTCTCAATTTATTAGGACTTAGAGTTTGATTAGGTTTACATTTCGTTGGTTATAAAATGGGAAGATTAGTAAATTGGATAGGTTTATTATGCGTTTTGTTTTTTGTTTTCCTTGTGCATATGCAATTAACCTCTGATTACCAACAATTTTAATAAGTTTTATGATATGGTTTTGAGCCAATATTTGAGTCATACTGCGCAGGTTTGTTTCAATGTTTGAATTTTAATTACAGGTCAAGGAATTGGGAATCTATCTTGTTGATTGTCCAATGATAGCACGAAATGTTGAGAGATTCTATAATAATTTATGGGAACTTGGATCTTTAAATTACTCTGCTTACACAACAAAGATATGGGATCAGCAATGGCAGATCAGTAGAACAGTACCTTGTTGGTCACATTTTATACCATCTAAAGGAAGGTGCAGGTATGTTAGCAAAAATGGTGAATTATAATTTCAATGGAGCTAATCATATATTATTTATTCTCTAACAGTTAACAAGATTGTTACAGATCTCCTCTTCCTCATTATGTAGAGGTTCCTCACACAAGTGGCTATCCAATGCTCACAGACCCTTCAACTTTTCAAATATCAATTCAGACCCCTGGATTGAACTATTCGAATGCACAGCCTTTATTAAGCTATTTATCTTTTGCTCCTCCAGAGGTGAATATTATTTTCTTATAATATTATAACATTTTCATCCCATTTTGTATTTAAATATCTGTTTTATCGTCGTCATAATGTTTATGAATTTTATAACTCATGTACCTCAGCTCTTATTTGGGAAGTACCAAACAGATGAACAGGCTTGGATTGAAACTATTAAATCTGTAAAAACCGGGGAAACTGTCAGAATTAGTACCATGGATTGGCTTGGCCAATCAGAATATTCAGAACAAACAGTTTACTGGTCATCTTTATCCACAGCAATTTCAGAGGTAACTTCTGAAATTTTGTTAACAAGCATGCTTTTGTTCGTTTTATGATTTTATTTAAAAGTATTTTTACAACTGCAGGTTATTTTCTCGAAGCAAGCAAAAGTGAAGATACTTGTAGCTTACTGGGCACATTTTATCAGCAACACAGATCAATATTTAAAATCACTTCTCTACTCCAATAATTTATGCTCTTCATCACCAGACAACAACTGTTCTGGTAAAATTGAGATAAAATACTATATGGTTCCAGGTTTTAATTCTACTGGGCCTGCCATTAGTAATGGATCAAGTACAGGATACACGTATCCTGGTTTTACTAGAGTCAATCATGGAAAATATGCAGTTAGTGACAAGCGAGCACATATCGGGACCAGTAACTTGATGTGGGATTACTTTTATGCAACGGTTGGTGTCAGTTTCGGGACGTATAATCCAGCAATTGTGTTGCAGCTTCAGCAGATATTTGATGCTGACTGGGATTCTCCTTATGCTGTTCCGGTTGAACCATTGCAGGATGGGCATGCTTTTTCAAGTTGAGGTGATGATAATTTCATCTCCTTAAGAATAAGCATGCATTCTGCATTAGGGATTTGATTTTTCTTTTTCTTTTTTCTTTGTTTTTTAATTATTAATGATTAACCTTCTCAATCTGTAACAAGCATTCCACATACTAGAAGCCCCGAATGAAATATATCCATTAGTCAGTAAACCATGTCTACGTCAATCTTTGTAGTTAAATTCTTGGTCCCGATTCACTAGAAAGAGTTGAGAGAAAATTCTCACCATCAAATCAATTTTTTAATTTCTCTGTTCAAATATTTGGGTTCACTCATCTTCTACGGGTTAAACCTCCCATGTTTGACATTTTCTTGTTCGAAATTTGTTTTGGTTATTTGATTTTAGATGATTTGTCTTAATTTGTTTCATCTTCGGAGTGGTAATAAGCCATCATGACTGCTTCGTCGTTCACAATTTCCCAGTTATCAGTTGAAAGCATTTGCTGTATCTTACGGCAAACGGTTATGTAATTTACTTTTCATTATCTATGTATTTACATTTAAAAGATAAATTCACTTTAGAATACCAGATGAAGTTTCTTATAACCAAATAATCAATATCATTTTAATGAACATATTATGTAGTAAGGGGAAATATTAATAAAAAGTCTTATGCCTACGAAGGCTAACAATGATTTTTTACAACCAAATTCATGGCTACTTATTGTTCCTTTTAGACCTTGAGATACGGTGGCTACAGGCACAGCCGCACAGGTGGTGGTGGTCGGATATTTGTCTTGATATGCAGGGGTTGGTGATTGAACCAGGATGGGGTTGCTGATCGAACAAACTTGAAAAAGGTGATTGCTGATGGCAGCTGGAGATGAATTGTTCGAAAATACCCGAACCCGATAACTCGCACCCGAACCGGAAAAAGCTTAATAGGGTCGGGTTATTCTGTTAAAAAATGTTAATCGGGTTGTTCGAGTCAACCCGATTAACCCGAACTGTCAATAGGGTCGGGTTTTAGGTTAACTCTAATAAGGATGATTATTATTTATTTATATATATATTAATAATTAAATATATTAAGCTATCTAACTTTTTTCATAAATATTTAATTATGTTAACTAGTAACTACATATAACTATGACTATTAATCAAATTATGTATTGTTTAACACATTTTTCATTGAATTATATGTTTGGAAAATGAACTATTTATGGCAATTTAAAATTAGGTCAAGATAATAACAAATAAATAGTAACCCAATTGGCCCGACCCGAAAAGCACGTGACCCGACTAACCAAAACGTTATTCGGGTTAATATTTCTTAGGGGAAACCCGATTAACCCGACCCGATTAAACCGAAACCCGATCGAGTTGACCCGATCAACACCCCCAGGTTGCCATTGATTGGGGAATGATAAAAGAAAAGGTAAGGTTACAGATAAGATGCGAATAAATGAAAGAAATTAAGGTGGTGTTTGTTTTTTCAGAGGTAAAACGTCTGCAGTCTGCGGACCAAGTCTACATGCCTCTTTTGCAGAAGAGGTGGACCAAACACCTGCAAGAAGAGGTGGACCAAACACCTGCAAGAAGAGGGTTTGTTTTTAACATTTTCAAAACATCTTCCCACTTCTGTCGGAGATCCACCAACCTCCTGCCGGAGATCTTCCCATCCCACTTCTGCCGAAGATCCACCAACCTCCCGCCGGAGATCTAAAACCACCACTTTACAGAACCCTAGCCAAACTTTCTGCCTAACACGACCCCATTCTTCGAACATACGTTGAAGGCAGTGGAGGTGGGTGCCGTTCGTGAAGGCGGTGGAGGGAGAGACTCGACCCCACCATATGCGACAACCGAAGAAGGGGGAAACGTCGTTCGATTGAGGCGACTCGACCCCACCATATGCGAACCCTAGATTGAACCGTTGGAGGCGCGACTTTGAAGGGTGATGGCGGTGGGAGGCGCTGCGGTGGAGGAGACCGGCTGTGTAGGAGGCGGTGGGGAGGCCGACTGTGGAGAGGCGATGCAAGGAACTTGGGTTGACAAGTGAGAAGAGATGAGAAGAGGCTAGAAGTGGAGGGACCATGTCTGCCCCGAAAAGAGGTGGGGCAGATGTTTTTTAGTGAAACGTCTTCTGAAAAACAAAAAGTCTGAAACCCTCAACCTCTGCCCGTGGTCTGTTTGACGCAGACAAAAGAGGCCAGAAGAGCTTTTTAGGAAAAAACAAACACCCCCTAAGTGATGGTGGAGATTAGAGTTGGCTGTAGGAGATTGTTATGGTTGCGGGTTGTGGTTGTGTTCTGAGGGATCATGTCACCGGTGATGGTGTATGTTCCAGGCCAAACTTTTATGTTTTATTGTTTTGAGTTTATTTTAGTGTACAAGTGTCATTAATTAGTTTATTGACTTGTGTATTACACTAAGTTGTATAAAAAATAGACATTGCAAAGCAACTACGAATAAAAAATATATATACAAATAATGTAAAATTTATAACATTTTTTAAAAAGTTTATTTTTTAAATCTCTAAACACTTTTTAAAACAATAAAAATAAAATTTTAAAATTTTGAATTTCCAAAATTATTAATTAAAAATAGAAAGTTTTAAATGATTGGATTTTCGTTAATATTTACAAGTACAACACGTACTCGGTGTGATCCTATTTTTCGTAAATATTTAAAGGAAATGAATATTAATTTTTAATTTAAATTTAAAAGTCTGACTTAATTGCATTAAATAAAATTTATATTTAAATTTGTCAAGTATGCAATATATACAACATAAAAAGACTTCATGTGGCAAATATAACGTGAAGTCATGGATAAACTAGAAAGATGACATGTATCATATAATTATTATTTTTTATTATATAGTATAAACAATATTACTTAATATCACATTGTTTTATATGAAAATGTTAAAAAAGTATATTTTTTTTATTTATGTGTTTTAATATTTGAAATTTCTAAAAAGGAAGGAAAATGTGGTTTCATTTAAGCCTAAAATTGAATACGATCCCAGCAAATAAAAACGGGTACACCTATAACAGAAACCACCTCCTCTTTCCAACCTGGCTGTCTGCATACACGTATCCCCACATCGCCTCCACCTCCCGACACAGATTCATAGCATCACGGCACAATCATCGCCATTTCATAACAAACCCTAATTAGATCCGAATCAAAGATCCGAATCAAAGCCCGCATTTTGCTTCAGCAATTCCAACCCCAATGACTCATCTCCTTCTTAATCCTTAGATCCATCGAAAACCAACAAAATCCCACTAACAAAGATGTCATCATCTTCATCACCATCATCCACCCAAATCTTCTTCATTTCATTCCTCATTATCCTCTGGTACTCATCAAACATCGGTGTTCTTCTTCTCAACAAGCTACTGCTCACCAATTATGACTTCAAATTCCCAATCTTTCTCACAATGTGTCATATGTCAGCTTGTGCGATCCTCAGTTACATCTCCATTGTGTTCCTCAAAGTTGTGCCGTTACAGAAGATCAAATCTAGGTCACAGTTTTTTAGGATCGCTACTCTCAGCATTGTGTTTTGTGGGTCTGTTGTTGGTGGGAATATTTCTCTTAGATATCTGCCGGTTTCTTTCAACCAAGCTGTCGGTGCAACGACACCGTTTTTTACTGCTTTGTTTGCTTATTTGATGACCTTCAAGAGAGAAGCCTGGGTTACTTATTGTGCTCTTATTCCTGTTGTTACTGGTGTTGTGATTGCAAGTGGGGTATGCTTATATTTTTTCTTTAATTGGTAAATCAGTTGTTTGATTTAATTAGGGTTAGATTATGTATTTTGGTTCTTTGAATGGATTTAGTTTTGATCTATGCATGATTTTAGATCCATAATATCACTGATCTTTCTTTAGTGATCATGTGTCTTGATCTGCTCTCCTATGAGGTCTATTTCATATCAAATCTTACCAATTTGGCCATTGTTTACATTCACAAAGTACTTTGATGATTTTGATCTAGATTCACACAATTCCATGTTTCGCCGCTGCTAAAGGTCATTATAGATATTTGAGAAGTAGCAACACACTTATTTGTTAAATGTCATGTTCATTATTGCTCTTCATGGTATCTTGATTCTTGAAGTTTCATGTTAATGAAAGAACTAATAACCTATTTAGTTCATTTGTTGCAGGGTGAGCCAAGTTTTCATTTATATGGGTTCATTATGTGCATAAGTGCGACTGCTGCTAGGGCCTTCAAGTCAGTTCTTCAAGGCATTTTACTTTCTTCCGAGGGGTAATTCACTTCCCACTCACATATTACATTAACTATACAAGCTTGATTTAGTAGCATATGAATTCATAATAATTACCGTATAATATATGCAGGGAAAAGCTGAATTCCATGAATTTGTTGCTATATATGTCTCCGGTTGCTATTCTTGTTTTATTGCCAGCTGCACTTGTAATGGAACCGGACGTGATTGATGTTACCATCTCTCTAGCATTGAAACATAGATTCATGTGGGTACTGCTTTTGGTTAATTCAACCATGGCTTATGCAGCCAACTTGACCAACTTCTTGGTGACTAAGAACACTAGTGCATTGACACTCCAGGTGTGTCACTCACCCTCAGTTGTTTCTTTACATTTACTTTGTAATAGTGGCAAAACAGATGGTTGGATAGGTTAGGTGATGTGTAGACCTAACAATCTTGATCCAAAACAAGATAAATGGGTTGGTTGGATGAATAATTATTGCGTATTGGATTGAAATGAGTATCATCATAGCGTAGAACGGGTTGAGATGGGTAACCTTTTAACACAATGCAGGTCTAGATGGGTAACATAAAAACTATAAGAATAGAATAGATTCAAATGGATAAGAATTATTAATAATATATTTGATATTTCGATGATAAAATTTATAGTGATTATGCAAATAAACTATTTGTTTACTTACAAGTCAATTAAACTTGAACTAAATTGATGTTCTTGAAAATGACTCATTTATAGCCAAAAATATTATGCTTAAAAACCATCCTAACCCTCAGCCATCCTAACTTGCACCCGTTTTGACTCGTTACCCGACCCGACCAACCCACCCATTTTGCCAGACTCAGTAATGTGTCAAACAATTAGCTTTTAAGTTTGTCAAAAACGAGTCAAGACGGGTCAACATTTTTTATATTAGTCTTTTTATCTTATAAATAATTCCATATAAAAAATACGATCACATAATGTTTTTTCATAAAAAGTAATAATGTAATTTTCCAATGAAAATTAATAGGAGGATGTGAACATTTAAATGTGGTTAAAACTTGATTTATAATGAACAGGTACTTGGGAATGCCAAAGGGGCTGTAGCTGTTGTTATCTCAATACTCCTTTTCAGAAACCCAGTGACATTTATAGGTATAGCTGGTTACTCGATGACAGTTATGGGGGTCGTTGCTTATGGAGAAGCCAAGAGGAGATACCAATGATTTTTGCAGTCTACTTCTTTAAGAACCAATATGTAAGCGGTGGTTAGTTCTTCACTGTGACCGCAATGGCAGGAAGACGAGTATAAATTTGTATCAGATTTTGAAGCACCTACAAGCATATAAGAGATTTTTTACACGTGGCTTCTGCTCTCTCATATGTAAGATTTGATTGTTTTTGAGAGAATATTTTATTCTGACGTGATATGTAATTGTTAGCAGTAAATTGAACTGTATCAGAGTTGATAGTGCTCCATGGTTTGTCCATGTTCTTGCAATGATACTGTAAATCATTGGCTCATACTGTTATATTTGACTTTTTCTAGTAGACTTACTATCAGTCTATTATTATTGTTAAATGCTAAAACTCGTCAATCAAAATCAAAAAGTTTAGGAATAACCGGTGATGTCAAACAACGGGCACCTGACAGGCTTCAAATTCACAACCATTTGGTCAGAAACTACGCACTTTATCACAAGGTATCTTGCATATTTTCCTTCATAGCACATGGGTCAGGAAGGGTAGTTGACGACACTTGGTGTGAGGTTAAACTTCTTGTGCAATATTACTGATAGAGTGACAGGTAAATGAAACTTTATATCATATGAAAAGTTTGTTCCTGGAAAGAAAGGTTTCAAATGGCTGTGGAAGCCTTCAAGAGTCCAAATGATCGAAGGAACAAACAAACTTACACAGTATGTTCTCACTTTTTACTAGAGTATGGGGGGAAGGATAGACACAAGAAAGAGGTTGCTCCAAAGGAGTCTTTGGCTCAAAGTTATCGTTTGAAGTTGATCATCCCAATATTTTTAACGTTATTTTCACAAAATAAGTAAAATAAATTTAAAATGATCGAAGGAGCACAACTTCTAAATGACTGGAAAGGATCTGTTTTCTGAAAACACTATACCAAACTGAATAAAACACTATCAGGTCAAGGATCTTAATCTTCAAGAAACATCCTTGTGGTAAAGTGGTGCACTTCTTCCCAACCAAATGGTTATAGGTACGATCCAACATGGGGCAGGTGGTTGTGATTTTATTATAAAAAATACAAGTGTTGCTGTTATTAAAAAAAAAAAAGTTATGTATCTTAGGTTCATTCACCTTGAATCTTTCAAATCTTGATGTTTCTCTAGTTTAGAAGTATATACAATCCTTGAATACAAATAAGAGCATAAATGAGTCACCAACATATTATAAAAACACATAGGAACAGAGTCCAAAATCCTTTAAAATAATCAAAAGAACTACAAAACATTATTTGCACAAAAAGAGAACTTGTAACTTTGTAAGTGCCATTTTAACAATACCATAACAAAACTCACAAATCACCAAGAATTTGAGCACCAATAAAGGCAGTATAAGATTGAATCCTGTCTGCAGGAAATAATTGAGGCGGATGCATAAAATATGCTTACTCTTTAGTGTTCCTTTAAACTCGTTCTGGGCCATCAGGCAGAATCTCATAGCCATCATGTTGTTTCTTGACAGCAGTATTCTCAACAGGAATGCACTTCAAAACAGCTGCAATTGGCATGCTCACCAACCCAATCACAATGCTTAGCAACCATAGTTGCCAGTCTAGTGGCACAGTGCTTGCAAAAGTGCCAAGAAACTCAACTATGATTACTTGAAACACAACTGTTGAGATCATGACACCCAGGAAAATCCAACTGCTGAACATACCACGAAAAATGTTTATCTTGTCAATGTCACGGCTGTTTATTTCATTAAAAACCTGCAAAAACATATACTTGTTAAACAAGATTCTTGTTTGCAAAAATGAGGTGATTAGAAGTTGTGTAACCTGACAAAACACAAAAGTGTTGAATATGAAAGTGTTGAGGATGGCGGTTGCATTCTCCCCTTGTAAACTCAAAATTGGCTTTCCGGCAAAATTGAGAACAAATAGGACGGCCATTTGGTAGACACTTTGACCAATGATGTTCCGCCACATCGTCTTGGTGATGAAACTATCGGTGCGCTTAACAGGAGGTCGTTGCATCAGAGCATCGTTTGGTGGTTCAGTAGCAAGTGCCAGTGCACCCAGAGTGTCCATGATCAGGTTGACCCATAGCAGTTGCACAGCCGTAAGAGGGGCGGACCCTAAGCATGAATTAGAAAAATATGCAATTAAACAAGTTAAGGGGCCATATACAAATATACAATAGCCCTAAAGTATATTGCTAAGACCAACACACCTGTGATGCATGCAGAAACAAAGTTGATCATAAGTGCAACAATATTGACAGTTAACTGAAACTGCACAAACTTTTGAATATTAATGTAGACTGCCCGCCCCCATTTGGCTACTTTTACAATTGTAGCGAAATCATCATCCATCACAATGACATCTGCTTGTTCTTTTGCAACCTGCATTTGTAGCACAAGATGCATATTTTATGATTCAGGCAAAAGGTAACAATATGTCACGAAAACAAACCTCGGTTCCTGCTATCCCCATGGCAAATCCAATATCCGACTCATGCAAAGCAGGAGCATCATTTGTGCCATCACCTGTAACTGCAACAACTTCAGACATGCCTCTCAGATGCTTTACAAGCTCATACTTGTCTGTTGGTGATGATCTAGCCATTACCTGTATACATCAAAATTCGGTTTGTTTTGTCTCAAAGAGGTCAAATCAAAAACTTTCGCAGGCTTGTTTCAATCAATACTAAAAAAATGATATGCTTTTTACCCAAACATGCTCATCTTTCAACCTCTAGTTTCTCTCTACATGCCGAATAATGGAGTTGTAATGTAATACCTGAATTCTAGGAGCTATTTCATTCAATTCATCAGTAGTTTTGGTTCTAAATTCAGGTCCTTCAATGGCTAAACCACCTTCTGTTAGTATGCCGCATTCCTTTGCAATGGCTTTAGCCGTGTTGATATTATCCCCAGTAACCATACGAACAGTTATACCAGCGTTTAAACAAGTTTCAACAGCCTTTTTCACCCCTGGTCTAAGTGGATCCTTAATTCCAACAACTGCAATCAAAGTATAACCGCTTTCAGGTATGTTATTTCCACAATCAAAAACGCCTTCAACATCCATATAAGCCAAACAAAGAGTCCTCAAAGCATCTTTTGCAAATCCCTCAATAACATCAGTAATAACTTCTGTTTTCTCCTTTGACAAGGGTACCGTTTCTCCACTGCCATCAATAATCTTGTCACACAATCCCAACACTATTTCTGATGCACCTTTGCAAAACGCGCGTATTTGACCATCCGGGAGAGCTACGATTACAGACATTTTCTTCTTGGCAGAATTGAAAGGCTCCATTTTTAGCATCTTGATCCCTTCACGTATGGCATCAAAATCACCACCTGTATCCAGTCCGTATTGTAATATTGCTGATTCTGTAGGAGTACCCAATATGGAAGTTTTTCCATTTTTGTCCTTTACAACCTCAGAACCTGTGCATTCGAATATACCTTGCAAAAGAACAGTTGATACACTTTCTGATAATTTGGAAGATAGAACCAGGCCATCACTGTCTCTAACATCTTTTGTTTCACCAGATACCCATATTTTATCAACAACCATATGATTTGTGGTTAAAGTTCCTGTTTTATCAGTGCATATGCAAGTAGAAGAACCCATTGTCTCACAAGCAGAAAGATGTCTTACAAGTGCCTTATCATTCATTAACTTCTTCATAGCAAATGCAAGACTTAATGTAACAGCAAGAGGTAATCCTTCAGGGACTGCAACCACTATAATAGTTACTGCAGTTGCAAAGTAATCCAACATACTCAAAGCATCACTCGATGACCAACTTGAGAGCTCGTTACGCATCGCTTTTTCCACAAGAAACCTCACAGTCAGCACAACAAAAGTCAACACAGCAAACATCAACCCAATTTTACCAATGATTGTAGCAACACCGTTCAATTTGACTTGTAATGGCGTCTCGTCTTCTCCTTCTTCACTTAATGTTTCCATCAATCTTCCCCATTCGGTTTTCATCCCCACAGCTGTAACAAGCATTTTAGCTGACCCGTCTTGCACTTTGGTTCCTGCTAGTAAAAAAGGTTTGTTTTCATCGATATGAACATAATCACTTTCGCCAGTTAAGCTAGATTCATCGATTAACAAGTTGTATCCTGATATGAATATCCCATCAGCTGGTACTTGATCACCGATCGACAAGTGGACAATATCTCCAACAACCAAGTCATAAATCGAGACTTTTTTTCTGCACGAGTCTCGTGTTACATGACATGAAATCTTCTTTTTCTCTTTGTCAAGATCTCTAAACTGTAAGGATTGTTTGTAGTCACTCACAGCAGTAACAGAGACTACTAACAAAATACTTAATAAAATTCCCAATCCATCATATATCCCATCTGGCCAGCCCTCAGTTGCAAGTCCCACACCAATTGAAACAATGGCACAAACTATAAGTATAACAAGTGTAAGATCATGAAGCGCGTCCCATACGAACATTAAGAAACCTTTGGAGGGCTTTTCGGTGTATTTGTTGATGCCATATTTCTCTTGTCTGATAGACAATTCACCTGATTTGACTCCTTCATTAATCGACACATTTACTGCTTTTGCTACACCATCAGCCCCATTAAGCGCACGTAAAGTCTTTATGTCATAATTACGAACCATGGATGCAAGTTTATCTGGATCTTTGCTGAATTCTGAAAGGTTTACATCACTAGCTTGGTGAAGTTCTTGAATGTTTCTATGGTAAGCTGCAGCTGTTGATATAGGGTTCAAGCATGATCATTGATGCATGAATGAACAATGAAAAGAAGATCATAATCTGAAAAGGTATGAAGATGTTTCAAGGATTAAGTTACAACTTACCATCCATGAAGCGCAATGCTGCCCTCATGGCAATAAAAGTAACACGAAGATCTTCCTGCCAAAGGTGAAAATGAAAAGATTAAATTATCATTTTAATTAAAAATAAGGTTTGTTAGACAAGTAGATTATGGTTAGCTGTTTCATCAATACCAGATTCAAACTAAAGTTCTTGATTTATGCATTTTTCTTGGTTCAATACTGTTAAAATTAATATGTTAGCGTATAAGTTAAGAGCTGGATGCAATAACGTTTGATGCATATACTTTTTAATGTTAACAAGTGAAGTTTTAGTTAAGACATCAATGATGATTAGTTATATAAACTTGCAACAAGGCATGGTTTTAAGTACCAACTTTCAAAGCATCATCACTTTTGGACTAAATGAATGACTACACAATAGAGCCCCCACATCAGAGGCTTAAAGTCGATTTTCTTGAAACCAAACTATTAGGCTATCAAATATAATACACACACACATATAGAGAGAGATGACGGTTAAAGTACAAAAGAAATTAACGTGCAAAACGTAGGAAGCTACAAGAATACGCCACGTGTCATCTAGTTAAGGAGCATTATCGTCCATATAAAATTACAGACCGTGCTTCATAAAATCAAGAACGCGCCCCGAATTTTAATACACATAACACGTTATATGAAAATCACGGACCACGTAAAAAACAATTTAAAAAATTATAACAATACTATTCTCAAATTAAAGATAATAAAATTCTCAATTTTATAGTGTAATTTTTTTAAAAAAATAATTAAACGTTTAAAAGTTATTCGAATTTCCAAAAGATAGTGGAACTTGATTTACTCACAAAAAAATCAATAAATGTGGGCAATTTCTTTTCTACCCTTTAAACTTTAATTCACGCAAATTTTTATCAAAAATTGGGGACCACTAGATCTTAACCATTGATTTATTTGATCAAGCGTCCAGAATCCTTTCTATCCTTTTAACGTTAAACTTCATATGTATTGGATCCGCCTCCTATATATATATATATATATATATATATATATATATATATATATATATATATATAGGAAAAGGCTTAAAAAATAACACACTAAATATGCATTAACCCTAGATAATACGTCAAGATCAAGCCAAATCTTCAAGTTTTTTTAACATCATTGTAAACACATTTAGAACACTTTCTTATTTTATAAGTTTGCGTAAATTCATCACCGTTTGATAGTTAACATCGTTATAAGTTTTGGGCAAAAACACTTACAGTACTGTAAGTTAAAAAACTTACAACGATGTTAACTCTCAAACGGTGATGATTTTACGCAAACTCATAATATAAGAAAGTGTTCTAAATGAAAATTCGAAGATTTGGCTTGATCTTGACGGGTTATTTCGGGTTATTGCGTATTTAGTGGGTTATGTATGCTTCCATCCCCTATACACACACACACATACTTACTCTAATAAAGGAGTATTTTCAGGAGACACGTGTAGCGTTCTGGTTAAATACGAAAACCTTTCTCCTAATGAATAATATTAATTTTTAGTATTTAAATATTGAAAAATATAATATTTCCTATCCAATAATTTACTAATTTATTGAAATTAAATAAACAATAAGAATAATTCAATTATATCTTATCCTAAATATAATTTTATAAGGGTTGTGTTATTCTTACGCCCCTTTGTTTAAAAATACACCCCTAATACGGCCCGTACTGCCCGTCTCAGTACCTGGTCAAACATTCCCCCTGACAACCTTTGATAATGATTGGGAGCAAGACGGGCCGTACTGGTCACTACGACCCGTCTCATTCATCGTACAGACATTCCCTGCAACATAGGACAATGATTTGAAAGCAAGACGGCCCGTACTGGGCAGTACGGCCCGTCTTGCTTTTTCAATTCTGACAATGCTGACATGGAAGGACATTGATTTGACCCAGTACGGGCCGTATAGGCCAGTACGGGTCGTATTGAACCATCTTCAAATTTGTATATAAGCTTGAATCGTTTCAAACGAACGCGTAAGTTTTCGAATTCGAATATATTTCAGGATAATTCATATTTTTAACGATGTCGTTCTGTGATGAGAGTTTTTTCAACTATTCCGTGCCAGATTTGAACGAAGAGCCTACTGTTGAGTATTCATACGGCACGATAGATCTGAACGCTGAACCTAACGCTGATGTCGGTTTTGACAGTCAAGCATCGTATGCGCAACAAAACGATTATGAGTTCGTGTATGATGACAGTAAACAAAGTAACCCGGAGGAGGCTTATGAAGAAAAGCCGGCGGATTCAAACATTAACTGGGAAACCAAAGAGGTAGCTTACATGAAACATAAATGTTGATGATTGTATATTATCACTACCCATTTACGGTATTTATTATTGTTTTTATATGTCAGGAGTTTATGTCCGAAGAAGCGCTGGTAGGGTGGGTGAAAAGTAGAGCACTAGACAATGGTTACATTGTAGTCAAAAGAAGAACGAAGAAATCAAAGATAACAGGAAGTGTAATCAAAGTCTGGCTCATGTGTGACTGTGGTGGCGAGCATAATAGCATCGCGATCCTTAGACGGTCAGGCAGCAAGAAAATCAGTTGTCCGTTTCAACTGATAGGGTTATACAACAAAGTTCGTGAATCCTGGAAATTACAGGTGATAAACGACAATCACAATCATGAACCTGCTCAGAATCTAGAGGGTCATCCATATGTTAGAAGATTTACTCAGGAGGAAGAAGATAGGGTTGAGAATCTGACCGAGCGACACGTGGATCCTCGTAACATTCTTTCGAGCATAAAGAAACATAACCCTATAAATGTATCCATCTCTAGAGATGTATACAATTTACAACAGAAAATAAAAAACAAGAAGAAATTCGGTGATACTCCGATGCAGGTCTTGGAAAACGTGCTTCACAGTCAGCGGTACGTTTACTATACCCGGGAGGATCCTGAAACAAACGTCGTGGAAGACATTTTCTTCTATCATCCAAAATCGTATTGCTGGTGGCGTGCATTTCCGCACGTACTGATGATGGACGCGACGTACAAAACGAACCAGTACATGCTTCCATTTATTCAAATTGTTGGCATGACTTCCACACACCAGACGTTTAGTATTGCTCACACGTTCGTAAGCAAAGAACGTTAGGAAAACTACGTCTGGGTCTTGGAAATGGCTAAGAGTATGTTGAATAAATGTATGGAGCCACGTGTGATCATAACATATCGAGACCCTGCTGTTATGAGTGCGTGCCGTAAGTTGTTACCAGAAGCTGCAAAATATCTCTGCAGATGACACATAGACGAAAATATTGCCAAACACTTCAAGGCAAGGTTTTCGGATGCAGACTGGAAGAAATTCAAAGGTCGATGGGAGAATTTGTGTAATTCTCTAACAACATAGTTATACGACTACAACTACAACCGTCTGTACGAAAGACTTATTAAAGACAACAAAAAAAGTAAGCATCATATACCATCATTATTATCATCATATCATCATTGGTTTTTGTTTCATTTCAGGGGTTCTGGAGTATCTGACGCACACCTGGTTAAACAGTTACAGAGATATGTTTGTAACAGCATGGACCAATAGAACGCGCAACTTTGGTCAAAGTACAACAAACCGGGTGGAAAGTCAGCACCCAAACCTAAAACGATTCCTCAGATCAACAAATAGCATGCTTGCCTCGCTTGTCGGTTTCGTAAATGAAATCGTGCAAGCACAGGAGGCAAAAATGAAACACGATTTTGAAACGAGCTTGATTAAAACTATGGGTCATCATAAACTAGCAATATTTGATAACCTTCGAGGAAAGGTGTCCCATAAAGCTCTTGATTTGTTGGTCGAGGAAAAAGATAAAATAAGAGTCATGCGCGACTCAAATATGACGTGTGGCCACCAGCTTTGGACGAGTTGTGGGTTGCCGTGCGCTTGTAATATATCAAAATATTTAAACACAGGTTCGTAATATTAAATGTAAATCTTAGATGTTTCGCACGTAGTTACTGTTATATTAATTTTAATGATAAATTATGCAGATAAGAAGATACCGCTCTTAGATATAGATATTTTTTTGACAAAACTTAACACAGCTAACCCAACACTGTTAGAAGAAGAAGAAATCGATGTTATAGGACAAAACAGAAGAAATAAATTTCAAACCTCCTGAAATAAAAAAGAGTCTAATAAAGAAGGTCTTGTCGCAGGTATTTCCAAATAAAAGCGACAAAAAGGCGCCTTCAGTTCAAAAAGATACATGTGGTCGTCCAACTTTAAAGGCACAGAAACAAAAAGAGGAAGACGTTGTTAAAGATAATTTAGCGTCCCAAGAAAGTACATTTGATCCTTCGAGGCATAGTTCGTTTACAGCTGCGACCGAGAAAAGTCAGAAACCCGTATTCGGCGCAGTCGTTCCACATCGGTATCAAAAGCAATGCCACCATCCTACTCACTAAGTCAAAACGAATTTCGTTTTTCACGTAACATGAAGCCAGAAGGATTAAACAATGTTTATCGCTTCGGTCGTCACATCCTTCCTCTACTTCAACCTTACGTGATAAACATACAAGATGTCGAGCCATATGGTAACTGTGGTTTTCGTTCTGTAGCCGTGGGTTTAGGATTCGATGAAAGTCATTGGGCATTTATTCGACAACAACTCTTGCAAGAATTGGATTTCAACGCAAATCTGTACAGATATGTGTTTAACTCCTACGACCCAGGATCTTATGATGTACTACGCAACACAATAAATTGGCAACAGATTGCACCTGCCCCTGCCGAACATTGGATGTTTATGTCTCACACAGGTTTAGTAATTGCTCAAAGATTTGGCGTAATCGTTCACCTTTTCAGCAGTCGAGGTCCTTAAACCATTTTTCCTTTGTGGACATCTGCTAATAGTTTGCCGCGACATAACGTCGTATCAGTAGTTCATCTTGGCGTCCATTTCATTAATGTTACCTTACAAGGATATTATCCAATGCCAACGGTAAATCCTATTTGGAAACGTTACCGAAATGATGCCGCATCCGACTGGGAGTTCGTATATCATGACAGGCTGCAAGAATATCAAAGATTTATAGATGAAAATAAGTTGGTCGACTACATAGACGTGTAAATGTAAAAAACAAATTCTTTAATGAAATGTAATAAAAATGAATTTTTTGTGAATTTTTTTTTAAAAAAAAAGTTAGATCAGTACGGCCCGTACTGCCCAGTACGGCCCGTACTGTTCCAGATTATATTCAAATTTCAGATTCATTTTTACTTTTTTTTTCACACACACAAACTCTCTCGTCTTGGTCTATACACCCCGTCTTGGATCTTCAAACTTTCCACACCAGGTATGTACTTTGCTTCGTAGATCATGAATATGTGTTTATATTTGGATTTGGATCGAAATAGGACCTGTTTTGACCGTTTTTTCGTTTTCGAAATAAGAACAAGACGGGCCGTCTTGGCAATTACGGCCCATCTTGGCAAGTACGGCCCGTCTTTGTCATTCAAATTTGAACCAGCCAACAATCAAGACGGGCCGTCTTGACCTGTACGGCCCGTCTTGTTCATCAAATGAAGAAGGTGACCTTTGGGCTGGTATGCTAAGAGGGGCCGTCTTGGACAGACGGCCTAATTTTGGCTGGTATGGCCAAGACGGCCCATCTTGGACAGACGGCCTAGTCTTGACCAAGACGGACCGTCTTGGACAGACGGCCTAGTTTTGGCCTGGTTTGGCCAAGACGGGGCCGTCTTGGACTAAGACGGCCTGGTTTTGTTTGAGACGGCCAACAGCAGTACGGGCCGTCCTGAGCTGTATTGCCCATCTTGGTCAGAAATTTTTTTTAACATTCGCTCGTTTTTCGTTTTTCAGCTTATACTTATATTACCGAGATGGAAGCCGACATTCCACACTAGGAGGACGTTGCCCAGCAGGGGCCGCCCTTAGATCCCGAGACACTCGCGCTGTCGCAACACGAGTGGCTGCAGTTCGAGCGAGCGTCGGCGGCAGCGATGAGGTGCCGTCAGATTTTGCGGATGAGCGTGGCGACGCCACGTTGTATCGACTAGGGTTCTAGCAGATGCTGGGGAGGCAGTGCGTGCGAGAGCTATCCTCGGCGAGGACACACCGTGGACTCGCCTTTTCGAGATCGCGGAGCTGCCCACCCACATGCTGATCACTGTGGAGTTTCTATCCACATTTAGATATAGAGCTCACCAGGCAACAGTTCGGGAGGAGGATGAAGAGGAGCTTCCTCCAGATATTGAGTTCTCCATATGCGGACGGCACTTCGAGATGTCGATCGAGCCGGAGACCGTTCGTGACGACTTCACCCAGGAGTCGCCACAGCAACCACTCGAGGCGTTGTTGCACCAGATTGCCGCCCGATGCGACGAGATGGCTCAGCAGATGGCTGAGGCCGATTGTGTCGGGCCGCCTGGGAGGCACGCGTCGAGCGACGGCTCGATCGTTATGAGGATTTGGTCCAGTGGACGGTCGCATCAGAGCATGCGCGACGGGATGGGTCACAGCTTCCACCGTTCCTGGAGCCACGCGTCTACGCAGACGACGGATCGTCCGCTGGACCATCCGGATCGTAGTTAGTTTTGTATTTTTGTATTTTGTTTCTCTGTATATAAAACTTATGCTGTGTATATATGTATGTTTCTTTCTGCATTTGTATTGTTTCTGTTTGTGTTGTTTAATATTTGCGCGACAAACTTATATCGTTTAAATTATTTAAATTAACGTAAACAAACTAATTATAAAATGAAATATTTAGTTAAAACGATTTCGTAAATAATGAATATCGTTAAAAATGATAACGTAACAACATTATGACGTTTAATTAACATAATAGCCTTATATCGTTCAAATAATTCACGTACTAAACGTATATCGTTAAAAATTATTTAAATACGTAAATTAAGTTTAAATAAAATAAATAACTTCAAGATGGCCCGTACTGACCAGTACGGGCCGTATCAAGTGACTCAACTGGTTTGACACCCAAAAATGGCTTGGAAAAATAAGGTTGGACGAAGACGGCTTGCACTGGTCAGTACGGCCCGTCCAATAGAATGTTTCACTGATTTCAAGGAATTCCCTGAAATGTTTGTCTGTACTCAATGCATGCCGTACTGCCCAATACGGCCCGTCTTGGCCCGTTGGGGTGTTAAAATAAAAAAGTGGGGTGTCCAAATAAAAGAGCCCTTTTATAATTATCAGATATTTATTATTATTTAACGTTAATGAATTATATTTTAAAAGTATTCAACCCGTGTAGTAAACGGGTTTTCTAAGGCTTGAAGTGTTATAAACTTATAAACAAAAAAAAAATGATTAAAGTATGCAGATCACGAAGTTACGTATATGTAAATCATATATGTAGTGTACAAGTTACATATATATAACATGAGTTACATATATTTTTTATTTTTATTTTTGTTTACAAATCTAACCATATAATAAAAAGAGATGAAAAAAAGCGAAAAACAAAATTGACTGATAATGATTATGATTAGTTTTAAAGTTTTATCCGAAATGAAGGTTTTCTATGTAACTCTTCTACACACAGATATATAGGATTTGTATCTTAATCTAATTCAACTTTATAAGGTGAACTCTTAAACCTATTTATGGTAACTTATTTTAAATCCTTAAATAACAACTTAATTTAAGGACAAAAAAATAAGAGTAAATTACAGAGAGGTCCCTGTGATTTGCTATTATTTCATTCTTGGTTACTTATATTTCATAAATAACCCATATGGTCCAAAGATTTTAAACATTTATAACACATACAATTTTAGGTTAGGGTAATTTGGTCATGTAAGGATAATTTTATGACCTAGAGACTGTATGTTTTACAAATGTTTAATGTTTAGGACTATATGAACAATTTATAAAACTTAATAATAGAGTAAAATATTAGTAAAATGCCGAATAATAAAAATAACTTTCTTTTATTTTAATTTAAAATAAAAAATTTGTGGCTATGAGTATTATTTTTGTTGTTGACTAGTATTAATTTTGAAAATCCGATATATATAGGCTGGTGTTAAACTTACACCCCAAAAGTATGTCTGCACACCCTTCAAACGCCCAGTAGTGGCCACTACGGGGCGTATTGGTACGGCTTGTACTATCTTGGTCAAACGACAGGGGTGATGATTAGACCGATACGCCTCATAGTGGCCACTACGGGGCGTATTGGTACGATGTCTGAAAAGTTCCGACATTGTCCCCTAAACGCCCCGTAGTGACCACTACGTGGCGTTTGGGTCAACATCAACTGACAAAGTCGGAACTTCTAAACGCCCCGTAGTGACCACTACGTGACATTTGATTTTTAAAACGTGACACATCTTCTGAATGCATCGTCCATATATACACACATATTACCTCACAATATGCATCGCCCATATATACGTACATATTGATCGAATTTCTCTTGTTTCGTTCGTTTATTAGAATATTTACTTTCTACGCACATATTTTTGATTTGAAAGATGTCTTCGTGGGACAGAGACTTTTTCTTCGGTCAATATTCCGACGTTTCGCGTGTGGCTGAAACTTATCAAGTATGAAACTGTATTTAGTTGTTTTTATTGTTAATCAAATAACAAACTAATCATAATGTTTTTAAGGATGAGACTGGTGTGCAATCGTCTGAGGCCACAAATAGACCAGTATTGCCAGATCTTAACGAAGAGGTTGCGGGTCAAACTTCGTACTGGCAGTTTGATTTGAACCAGGAACCTTGCGTTGATGAAGACGTTAACAGGGAATGTTACGCTGGTGAACAATCACACCCACCCCAAGTTGCGGTTAAAGAGGAAGAAGCTGACGTTGTATACCAAAATATGGACTGGAATACCAATGAGGTAATATATTTTCACTTGTTTTTAGTTAGATGGACATTACTTTAATGACAACATTGTTTTCAGATATTCATTTCTGTGGAGGAGCTGATGGCATGGGTGAAAAGTAGAACCCTTGATAATGGATACGTCGTAGTTATCGGACGATCTAAGAAAAAGAAGGGGACCGATGAGGTCAACAAAATCTGGCTTGTGTGTGATCGTGGTGGTGAACACAATAGTACAGCCATCTTAAGGCGTACCAGTATCAAAAAAATCGACTGTCCTTTTAAATTAATAGGGATATACGACACTGATTCTTATGGTTGGAAGCTTCAGGTCAGAAACGACAAACACAACCATGAACCTGGTCAAAATCTTGAGGGGCACCCGTTTGTTAGAAGATTGTCCGAGCAGGAACAAAACATGGTACATCATCTGATTGAGCAACACATGGAGCCACGCAACATACTTTCCAGCCTTAAGAAGCAGAATCCAGACAACGTCTCCATCCGTAGAGACGTATACAATGTGCAGCAAAAATTTAAAAATAAACAAAAAGTCGGATCAACCCCAATGCAGGTCTTAAAAAACCTGCTGCATACTAAGAATTACGTATACTATACTCGCGAAAACTCCGAAACAAATGTCGTGGAGGAGATTTTCTTTTGTCATAAAAAATCATACACCTGGTGGCGTGCGTTCCCACATGTTCTTATGTTCGACGCGACTTACAAGACTAACATGTACAAACTTCCTTTTGTACAGATAATTGGTGTTACCTCAACACACCATACGTTTTGTATTGCGCACACGTTCGTGAGTAAAGAAAAAGAGGAAAATTATCATTGGGTTCTAGAACGGGTAAAAGATATGCTAGATAAGCGTATGGAGCCCCGCGTGATAATAACCGACAGAGACCTTGCTCTGATGAATGCATGTCGTAAGGTCTTTCCGCACGCTTTCAGGTATTTATGCAGGTGGCACATAAGCGAAAATATCGCAAAACACTACAAGGCGAGTTTTTCAGACGGTGATTATAAAAAGTTTAAGGGTCGTTGGGGGAATTTGTGTGACTCTTCGTCACCAGAAATTTACGACTATAACTACAACCGTCTGTACCAACAGCTAGTCACAAATAACCATCAAAGTAAGGGTCATTAAATATCATTATCATTATTTTTGTTAAAATTACGTTTTCGTGTGTCATAGTTGTTTTTTATTTCAGGGGTTTTGAATTATGTGACACATACTTGGTTAAACCCATACAAAGACATGTTTGTCACAGCTTGGACTATCAGAACGTCCAACTTTGGTCAACGTACAACAAACAGAGTCGAGAGTCAATATTCAAACTTAAAAAGATATCTGAGAACCACTAATAACTCACTCTCGACACTGGTAGGTTTTGTTGATCAAATGGTAGAATCGCAGGAGGTAAACATGAAACATGGGTTTGAAACATGTTTAATAAAGACAATGGGTCATCATAAAATACCCATGTTTAATAACTTACGTGGCAAGGTTTCACATAAAGCTCTTGATTTACTACTTGATGAAATAAATAAGATCAAGGTTATGCGTCAAGGTAGTATGTCATGCGGCCACCAGTTGTGGACAAGTTGTGGCTTGCCATGTGCTTGTCGGACTCAACATACGAAAATACAGGTATCAAAATACTGTAACCAATTCCTCTTTGTTTGTTTTTTACATTTTTTTGTTGTAAACTGATTATTTCCCTTTCATTTGTATACTGAAACGATTATCCCGCTTTTTGATATAGACATCTTTTGGACAAAACTTGATACTCGGTACCCGACACTTCTAGAAGACGAAGAAATCGACGTCGAAGGACAAATGATTCTGGTGACGCGGGAAATAAATTCAAAACCTGAGTCAGTGAAAAAGAGTGTGGTTAAAAAATACTTTCGCAAGTGTTTCCGTTTAAAAGTGAAAAGAAAACGCCATTGGTTCAGAAGGATACACGCGGACGTCCGACATTGAAGACTCAACAACAAAGGGGGAATGAATCTAGACAAAGTGCAGTTGTCAACTCACAAGAGAGTAGTTTTCAACTTCCAAGGCATAGTTTATTCACTCCAGCAATGTCAAACCAGCAAAGACCCGCCCTCCAACGTAGTCGTTCAACGTCTTCTAGAGGGAAAAAAGGACTCGAGACAAGTCAAGTTGACTCGGTAGTTGCTTCGCCAGTGAAACCACAAGGAATGAACAATCTTAGACGATTTGGTGGTTACATTCCTTCAATGCTTCATTGCTATGTAAGCAACATACAAGATGTTATGCCAGACGGTAATTGTGGATTCAGGTCTGTAGCCTTTGGGTTAGGGTTCGACGAAAATCAATGGGGTTTCGTTCGCCAACAACTATTACAAGAGGTGGACACCCATAGTGAAGCATACATATATGTTCTTAACTCGATGGACCCAACTTTATATGACGCATTACGTCATAGCATAAACTGGTTTGATATCAAACCTGCACCAGAAGAACATTGGATGCTTATGCCTTATACGGGACTTGTTGTTGCACAACGATTTGGCGTGATAGTTCACCTTATCAGTCAAGAAGGGTGTATCACGTTTTTCCCGTTATGGTTAGCTCCATCGACAATACCACAACATAATGTGGTTTGTCTTATTCATATGCCCATGCATTTCGTCAACCTAAGGTTGGAGGGGGATTATCCAATTCCAACTCTAAGTGCGGTTTGGAAACGTTACCGAAATGATGTCGCCGGTGAGTGGGAGACGGTTTATCAAGAACGAATCCAACGGTATCAATCGATTATAGAAGCAAACAAACAAGAACATTACTACAGCAAAACTTTGTGACAACGAAAATTTGTATTTATCAGTCATTGTTTCCAATGAAACTTTGTAACCTTCTATAATTAATCGTAACGTTTCGTATAAAATGCATATAATAAAATATAACATAATTAATAAAATATATTAAATATAATATAATTAAATAAAATATATGAAATATAATATAATTATATATAATATAATCAAGATTAAAAAAAATAATAAACAAAACCTATACGCCACGTAGTGGCCACTACGTGGCGTATGGGCTAGTTAAAAGAGCCAAACGAGCCCCCGGCCCCCCACACACGCCCCTCTCCCCCCTTCGTTTGCTCTCCACCGTCGAAGACCCCGCTCGTTTGACACTCGTTTGAGCCTCGTTTGCTATTTCCAGGTTAGTTTTCCGACTATGTGATTGAGTAGGGTTAAGATGGATGACCGGGGGTTGGGTTCTTGAGCAAACGAGGGACAGCCGCCCACGTATGGATCACTACGGGACGTTTGTCCTCCAAAATTCAAATGAAACGACCCGTAGGGCCCACTACGGGGCATTTGCTCCTTCCGGTTATTATTATTATTATTATTTATTGTTGTTGTTGTTGTTATTGTTATTATTATTATTATTATTATTATTATTATTATTATTATTATTATTACTGTTATTGTTGTTTTTATTATTATTATTATTGTTGTTGTTGTTGTTGTTATTATTATTATTATTTATTGTTATTGTTGTTATTATTATTATTATTATTGTTATTGTTGTTGTTATTATTATTGTTATTGTTGTTTTATTGTTGTTGTTGTTGTTGTTGTTGTTATTATTATCGTAATTTGTTTTATTTTTTCTGTTGTTCAGACATGTCTTCTTCTGATGAGATGGAGGTTGTTGGTGACGATATGGGGCCCCATGTTGATGATCTAGATGTCGAGCATTTCGACGAGCTTATAGACCACCCGTGGTTGCAGTTCCCTCAGGGGACGATCGCGCGTAGCAGGCGCGATCGACTCCTGAGGAAGGAGATGGGCCATCAGAAGGCCATTGACTACGATTTGCTGGCCCAGCTTGGCCAGCAGGAGAGGATGATGGCGATCATTGGCGAGGACACGCCATTGTCTTGTCTGTTTGAGATGACGTATGCTCCACAGTACCGACTCATCACGGTGGAGTTTCTTTCTACATTCAGGTACAGGCCTCAGGTTCCTGATTTCCAGCCGCAGCAGGCGGAGATATCCTTCAGACTCTGCGGATTCCCGTACCACTTGTCTTTGGCAGAGTTTGGGAGTGTGCTCGGTTTGTACACCGAGGAGGAGACTCAGATGCCGATCTACACGACGGCTATTCATACAGCTGACGACGCCGTCGTCAGTGCTTGGTGGCCTCGGATCGGCGACGAGCTGTTTTTCCGCAGCGCCCGGGTCACGCGTATTCGTGACCCGCTCATTAGGTATTTGCACCGGTGCATTGCCTCGTCTGTTACAGGAGGTGGCATGAGCCAGGAGTGGTGCACTTCTCAGGATTTAATTTTTTTGTATTGCTTATTGAGTGGGAGACCGTGCAACCTTGCACGGTGTCTGGCGAAGTATTTTAGCACATATTACCACCGGCAGTAGAGGGGCTGATCTACGGGGGGTGTGTGTGACCCGTATTGCTCGTTTTAACGGGCTTATCGATTTGGAGCCTGCCGGTATGGAGGCCTTTCATCCTGTTCGTTTAGATCGACGGACAGTGCAGGGCATGCATATCGTGCAGAAGTTCCCACAGCTCGGGCTTCGATTTTCGCTCGAGAAGGGGGTCATTTGGCAGCCGGGGCCAAATGATCTCCATTACAGAGATGAGGACCCTATGCCGCAGCAGCCCCCACCACATGACGAGGGGAGCCGCATCAGGATGTGCCGCATCAGGATGTGCCACATCAGCATCCTGAGCGCGTATATAGAGCCGTGCGGCTTCCTGCTCGTGTGGAGACTATGCTGCAGAGTATTGCTGATGCGACACAACAACTCATTCAGCAGCAGGCGTAGATCCAGCTGCAGCTCGAGCTCAGTCAGCGGCTCGCTCATACCAGCGACCAGCTGACGCGACGAGTGGATCGGTTGGAGGATCTGATCTCGTGGCAGGTACATATCGAGCTTAGGCATGCTCATGCTGAGGGTGTCCAGCTCCCTGCAGTTCCGCAGCCACGAGATTATCCTCCTCCCCCTCCACCTCATAATGGCTAGTTAGTATTTTCAGTTATATTTGTATTTGTTAAATAGACACTTGTATTCATATTTATGTTTTGTATATATTTGGTTGTTTTGGTTGATGATGCTTGTATATATTTGATTGTTTTGGTTGGTGATGCGTGTTTATTATTTAAATATGTTTTGGTTGGTGATGCATTATTTATCGTATTATTCTGTAACATCAATATGCTTAAACAAATAACGCCATTTATATATCAATTAATTAATATATTTAAATTATTATTAAATCTAATAATTAAAAACATTTTTAGCTTTCAAAACTAAAAGTTTTAAAAAACAATTAAAAATAAACGAACCGAGAGACCGTAAAAAATAAAAAACAAGTTTTAAACAAAAAAATATTATATTTTTACAAACAAAAAATATGCGTTTAAAAAAATAACTAAACTTTTTACCGTACGAGAGATGTCGTCGTAAAGTATAAACGTAACGAGAGATACTCGCAAAATATAAAAATAAGTTTTAAACAAAACTATTATATTTTTAATTTTTTTAACAAAACAACTATATTTTTACACCTCAAAAACATACCCAAACCCCCCAAAACATACTCAAACGCCCCAAGTATGCTGGGTTTAATTTTTTTAACCCTATACGCCCCGTAGTGGTCACTACGTGGCGTATAGGTTTGCAAAAGCTGACACAGAATGTCTGATCATTTAAGGTTTAGTCTGTGGGCAAAACGCCCCGTAGTGGCCACTACGGGGCGTATGGGTGGCGGCCGGGTGTTGAATTAAAATTTTGGAGATAACACCTCCCTAAATATATATATATATATATAGGGGATGGTTCCTTTGTTAACCCTTCTTTATTGCGATAACCGCGTAACCCTGTCATTTTTTGCGTTTTTGTTTTTTTCATGATCTTTATTATACATAAATAGGAGGGGTTTCTTTTTTGTGTTTTTGCTAATTCATCACCGTTTAGAAGTTATTTACAAGTGTAAGTACTTACACTTACTTACATCACACTTACATCAGATATGTGATGTAAGTAAGTGTAAGTACTTACACTTACTTGCACTTGTAAATAATTTCTAAACAGTGATGAATTAGCAAAAAACACAAAAAAGAAACCCTTCCTATTTATGTATAATAAAGACCATGAAAAAAAAACAAAGATTCGGACAAAAAACGCAAAAAAATGCTAGGGTTATGCGGTTATCGCAATAAGGAAGGGTTAACATTTGATCCTTCCCTATATATATATATATAGGGAGAGGTTCAAATGTTAACCCTCGTTTATATCGTTAACCCGTGTTAACCCGGCATTTTTTGCCCGAATCTTTGTTTTTTTTTCATGGTTTTTGTTATACATAAATAGGGGTTTTTTTTTTCTAATTCATCACCGTTTAGAAATTATTTACAAATGTAAGTAAGTGTAAGTTACTTACACTAAGTGTATAACACAAAAAAGAAACCCCCTATTTATGTATTAGCAAAAACACTTACTTACATTTGTAAATAATTTCTAAACGGTGATGAATTAGCAAAAACACAGAAAAGAAACCCCCTATTTATGTATAACAAAAACCATGAATAAAAAAACAAAGATTCGGACAAAAAATGCCGGGTTAACGATATAAGGGATGGTTAACAATGAAACCATCCCCTATATATATATAGAGGAAAGATCAAATAAAAAGTATATTTTGCCTAAGAAGACTAAGAAGGGTTTTTAAAATCTCCAAAACCGACCCAAACGAACTCCGATTGAACTCATTTCGATGGCATTGGAACCGTCTCATCGAACCCTACAATATTAGATTTTAAGTTTTCGTTTTAACAACTAGATTTAGATTTTGTGTTTTAGGGCTTGGTTTTTAGCTTTTTAGTTGTATCTTTATGTTAAAGATTTGTTTTTAATGTTTTGGTTTTAGTATTAGGGTTTATTGTTTACGATTTAAGGTTTGGGTTTTAAGGTTCGACAAGCCGGTTCCAATGATGTAAAAATTAATTCAATCGGGGTTTGTTTGAGTCGGTTTTCAAGTTTTTAAAATCCTTCTTAGCCTTCTTAGACAAAATAGACTTTTTAGGGGAACCTTCCCCTATATATATATATATATATATATATATATATATATATATATATATATATATATATATATATATATATATATATTGGTATGTTGTACGGTTCATTATTAAAAGGACAAGTAAGGACAAGCCTATCTTTGATGTGATGAGGTGTATAGCGGGAGGAAAGGTCGAAGAAATTTCCTTGTTATCCAGATATTAGTCCTGTTCTAAAATATTCTCCAAATTCGAGTCTAAATACTTCTCCAAATTCGAGTCTAAATACACAAATACCCTTGAAGTTTTGTACTTATACTCGATCAAACCCTTAACTTCTCTAATCAATATGTTAGAACTTACATTTGGGACCATGGTATCACTTTTTGCCTTGCTTTTTAAGCATTGTAAGTAACCGGTTTGTCACCAGGTATCAATGAAATTTTCTAAACTGAAAAAGTGCCGAGAGGATTCAAAGATAGCAATCATGAATCAAACAAAATTTTATTATCTTCGTCACATTTTGACATATTGTTTGAGACTAATTAGCTAATCCTTATTTTTTAAATGAAACACAAATTTAAAATTGTAAGAAGATAAAACTGAGAATAAAAAAAGATTTGGAAATCAAAATTGTTTGAATCTTAAACTTCAAAATCAAATGATGAATCATCTACTGGAATTTAGAAACCAAATGAATGGGCAAACGCGATGAATAGTATTAAGAACGTTGAATTTAAGTGCGATGATTTGTATTTGTAAATTATAGTGTTCCGAGTTTGTCCAATTAAGCATAGAGTTCAAAATCGACGATGAATGAGTGGTAAATTCAGTAATACAGTACGAATCTAAGAACATTTTTTGTAGGTGTGTGCAGGAAGACTAAAAGGAACAGATTTGGACCTTGATTTTGCTGAGTCGATTCTGGTGAACAGATCGCTTTTCGAGGTCGGCAACGTGACGGAATCTCCGGCGATGATTCCTGACGAGGGAGACGGCATCACGCCACTTCTTCAAAGCGGCATCCGAAGGACGCTTCGCCGGAACATCAAAATCCTTCAAATAGTCGTTCATATTGGCACCACCACGTCTGGCGGACCGGCGAAGCAGAGGCAAGGAAGTGAGAGCGTAATGTTCAGCTAACTGAATCCTTTTCTTTATTTATAGTCACATGACCGTCTTTAGATTTTAGCATTGCAGGCCCAAATCCACTCTATGATCAGGTTAGTTGTGAAAAAAACTTCTAACTCGTATTCGGCTTGTAGCCTTTTGTTGTTGAATCCGATATTGTAAAGGACAAGTAAAATTTCTTCGAGCTCGTATGTTGTACGGTTCATTATTAAAAGGACAAGTAAAGACAATCCTATCTTTGATGTGATGAGTTGTATAGCGGGAGGAAAGCTCGAAGAAATTTCCTTGTTAAGTCTCGTTCTAAAATAATATTCTCCAAATTCGAGTCTAAATACACATATACCCTTGAAGTTTTGTACTTATACTCAATCAAACCCTTAACTTCTCTAATCAATATGTTAGAACTTACATTTGGGACCATGGTATCACTTTTTGCCTTGGTTTTTAACAGGCCGTCTTTGAGAAATTAGGTGTCCTGTACGAATGTTAAAAACGAGCCCTATGTGCGCGCACACACACACACAAAAATTGACAATAATTAAAACAAAAGTAAAAACAATATAAACAATATTGTTTTAGCAAAATGATGCATTTCAATGTTTCAAATAATTAAATAAAACATGACGTTCTTCTAGCATTTTTTGATGCAAACTTGTTAATTAAATCTCCATAATCCACATTGTCTAGCATCTCATTCTCAATAATATAATTGTCAATTCATTAAGTCTTTTTTAAGACATTATCAATCGTAAGTATGACTTCAATTTTGAAAAATTTCTTTCTGCATATGCTACAATTGCCGGAATAGTCAACAAGATTTTATATGCAGTTGATGCATTTGAAAAACAATCGACTTGCTTCAAATATTTTAAATATATATAATTAAAAATTGAATTGTTATATTTTTTTGTTGTAAAATAAATTAAAATATATATAATATATACAATTTTTTTAAAAATTTAGGCCCCCCTAAATTGAAAAAGTGCCGAGAGGATTCAAAGATAGCAATCATGAATCAAACAGCTGCTTAACAAAGCAGCAAAGCACCTATTCTAATTGTATATTGTAATGATATTTCATATTGATCAAACATGAGGGGTCTCTCTTGTCAATCATTATAAAGATCAAGGTTGACCCTTTCACTGTTTCAAACCTACAAGGTTCAACAAACATTTCCCTTTGTGGAAAATTATGACAAAACTTAGCCTGCTCACGTGTTGGACGGTATAGGATAAGTGTGTAAATGTATGATATCTGTAACCACACGTAAAAAACTAATTTATGTCACATATTATTGTTCCAAAGAATATAGTCATGGTTAGCGAACCTAAAAAACATGTTCGTAAGTCGTATCAATTAAGGCCTTCTAGCTTAATAGTATCCGGATACATACGTGTATTGTCCGGTATACGAGTCCCCCATGTGATACTAGCTTAGCATTAAAAGCAAATTAAATTACACTTAAAAATACTTATAAATCACATACCCTACTTAAAAGTGACATTTGACCGGACACGTTTGTTTGTTTTAAAATATTTTTTAATTGATGGAGAAAAAACTTGATACGCTGTTTGAAAAAAAAAAGTCATTACAATTTTTGGAAGTAATTGAAATATTCAAGTTGCAATGGCCGTTTAAACTTCAATCTATTAAAACATGATGTTTTCTTTTTCTTTTATTGCATTTATTCAAATATTAATTATCTTCTCTAAATTTTAAAATTTATAAATGTATTACAAAATTCTTAATATTATATAGGCTTAAATAATTATAAATACATTGTTGACACATATATTAATCTAGGTTGTGATACAGTTTTTAATACAAACTAGAGTATAATATATTTTCAACTTAGAAACATGTTCTACAAACGTCATATATGTTGTAATCGTGAAATTTCTTCACTAGATATCTATGAGAAGTTTGATTCACTATAAGATTGAAACAATATGGCCATAACATGAATTTTTCAACTGAATAAGACTTATAGACGTTTCTTTAATAATCAAATATGATCATGTGAAGAATTTTTTTGAACATAAAAGAACATCTATAGATTACCAAAACTGTTTATAGGTAATTATTTTGGATGAATACAGTCAAAAAGAGCCTAAAAAAGCGTTCGGTTTACTTATTCAAGTCTTTCAACCCCAGTCAGGAGCTACCTCCCTCCGGTCTAAGAGGCGTTGCCCTTGGACCTCTCCAAGAGGGTGTTAGCCCTCTTAAAACCCTAATTGCTTACGGATTTCACCCTCAAAAATAATAAAGTTTATGAGCACCAAAAATTATAATAAATTTAATTTAAATGAATATGATTACTAAATTAATAAATTATACTAAATTAATAAATTTAAAACTCCTTTGGTTTTGCAATTCAAAAAGGGGTTGCGGCGCAACTAGTTGCCCGCTTACGTGTCAGTTTATTGTAATCTTTCACTTTTGTTAATGAAAATTAAAAATAAATTTAAACATAAAAAAAAATTATACTAAAATAATAGGTCAATAGTCAGATTTTTCGTTGGTAATCTTTTTGTAGTATGAGAATTTTATGATCGAATATAATTGGCTAATTGCTTAATCGATTACCTAAAATATAGGAAGTACTTCATATAACTATATTTTCACATTACACTGAATTTCCGCGATTAGTCTAACATGATATAATTTATTAATAGATCGACACGAGATGTATCAACTTTTAAAACTATAAAAAATATATATTTTAATAACAAGTCTGAAACAATCAAACCACCAATGTTACATCCCATTATTCCCATTCTCCCTTCTCGGAGTTTGCGCCTAGACGAAGGGCATATTGCCATTTGCCGAATTAATTTGTTATATATTAACGGTATGATAGGATTCACCGAGCATCAAACAATATTTATATTTCAAATAATATATATATAATTAAATTAAAATTAAAATATGTATGAAAAAGCGAATTTTCTTCCGCTCACATTACTACTATTCAATTTGATGGTGATGGATTCATGACAAAATGCCATGTGGCACCTATTTTTTTTTCATTCTATGTGTATAAATCTTAAAACTAGTTATGCAACTTTCTGTTTCATTATAAATATTTATGTTTTCTTTTCGACCAACAGTTATAAGGAAAAGCTTGTGTTCAAATCCAAGCAAAGTAAGATTTATTTAGAGTGGTTTAATAACAGTATAAGTAACTTACTTAAAGTAAGACATATTCTAGTTTTAATATAGCTAATTTTTATCAGTTGCGTGTTACGGTGGTAAACTCGTGTAATTTTGTTACGGTGAAACGGTTATGAATATCAAAACTTACATGAGAAAACACGTCGCAATATCTAACACTTTGTCGTAAAACCCTAAGGCGTACTACGTCGTATAAGCAACTTTCACTTGCTATAAAACACAAAAGTGTACTCTATCGTAAAATAAGCGTCAAAAAAGGCATGAACAAAACGGTAAGCATAAAGAACCTAAATCAAAACATTAAAAAAACATTCAATAAAAAAAATCATAAATTTATTGTTCAAACATAATTACGCTATGTTGTAAAAACGATTGTCACTATGCTGTAAAACCTAAAAATACACTCCATCATAAAAATAACCACAAAAAAACCCGATTGAAAATACAGACAAATCGGTAAGCATAAACAACCCAAAATCAAAACATTTTAAAAAAATGTGACGATGAAAAAAATCATTAATTTATGATGCAAAATTTTAAGTTAAAATAAAATAATAAAAGTTTAATGGTCAAAATGTAATAAATATAATTTTACTATTCATTAGGTTCCTTTTTTAATATATATATATATATATATATGTGTGTGTGTGTGTGTATTTAGTAAGAATCCATTCCTTTTAATAATACAAGTTTGATCTCCTTTATTAGTTTACCAAGTTAATATTTCGTATATTAGACGGATTAAATAAAAATATAAAAATCCTATGATTCAAATTAACTATAAGTTAATATTTAAAATAATAAAATAACAATATTTTTTTAAAAGTTAAAAAATATTTTGTTTTAAAAAATTGCCATTAGCTATTTTGAAATAAAATATGACTGAAATTACGTATATATAAATAAATCAATTACTAGAAAAATAAGATCATTTTTAAATTTTGTTTTCTAAACATTTTGTTAAAAAATCTAGAGTTAAGTTAAACTAAATAAACATCTTAACCTAAAAAGCTTAACAATGATCTTGAGCCATTAGATCATTAATCAATGGCTATGATTAAATCAAGCTGTTCGAGTGTATTTTAGTAATGTCTACTTTTGTAGACTTTTTATCAAGTTCCCCACCTTCTTTAAACATTCATAACTTTTGCATACGAAATCATTTTTTGAAAAAAAAATACTAATAAAAACGAGCATTTTTTATCTTCAAAATTAATATAGTGTTACTATAGAAAAATTTTGTTTTTTAGTTCATTGTGTCTTTTGTACAAGTCATTGTGTCTTTTTATACAGGACATTGTGTTATTTGTACAACATTGTGTCTTTTTAATTTCTGCTCAATGCTGTATTTTTGTTAACAATTAAGACATAATGATGTTTCAGAATACGTAATGTCAAGCAAGAATTACGAGTATAAATAACACAATAATCTTTAAAAAGTGTACAATTACTTGTAAAAAAGACACAATGACGAGTATGAACAATTTTGTACATGTTATGGTGTTTTTTGTATAGGCTTTGTATTTTTTGTATAGATGATTGTGTATTTTGTGTTTCTGTTCAATTGTGTTTTCTTAAACAATTTAAGACAAAATATGTTGAACAATACATAACGTTAAGCAAGGATGACACAATGACAGGCATAAATAACACAATGATCATTAAAAAAGACACAATTACCTGTAAGAAAAACACAAAAATATATTTAGACACAATGAGCTGAAAATTCTTAATTTTGATAACAATACTGTAATTATTTTAAAGATAAAAAATGCTCGTTTTTATGATATATTTTTTTAAAAATAATATCTTATGTAAAACTTATGAACGTTTAAAAAATGTGAGGGGAAATTGTTATAACTAAATTTACCCTTTTAAAATTTTTTCTCTAAAATTTTATATTTGTTTTCTCAAATTTAATCTCATGATCTAATGGTTAATAATCATTATTAGGCTTTTTATGATATGTAAACTATTTAGGTGAACTTAATCCAAAATAACTATTTTAAAAATGTTATTTTTATACAAAAATCATTGTTACAATCCTATATATTACATGATTTAAAAAAATATTAAATAGTTAATAACAAGAATTTACAAATAAAATAATAATACATATTTCTTTTAACTTCTGCTATTTAAAAAAATTAATTTTTAAAAATTTCCTTAAAAGTGTTTCTAAAAATGTAATTTTTTACCAAATATTTCGTTGTTCAAAAAATTTGATTTAAATTATTTTAGTTTTGTAAACTTTTTCTTTTTTTAAAAATTGCTTTTTTGTTTAGTTATTTATAAAACAAGTTTTTAAATATTTTGCATGAATAAAAAATTCGTTATTATAAAAAAATCATATTTTATAATATTTTTTCTAAAAAAGTGTGTTATATAAAAATCTTTTTGATATATTAAATTTTTTTAATTGAAAAGAGAAATTAATAATATGATTGTTATAAAGGACAAGAAAATTGATGTAAGAACACTTTAGAATGTTAAAACTGTCCTATTTCATTTATTAACTAGATTATTATCCCGTGTATTACACGGATTGAATATAAAATATTAAATAAATATTTTTAAAAATTTAAATATTATAAAATAATATTTTGATATAAATTGATTAAATTACGTATAAATCAGTGTTTTAAGTGATAAAACAATAATTAAAATTTTCAGTAACTAATAAAATGATACTTGGTAATTTTAATTTGTAACAATAATGATTCTTAAAATGACTAATATGAAAAACTTCACTTATTTTTCTATCTAAAGCTAATTGTTACAAATCAAGAAAATGATGTACAATTTCAATTTGAAAATATCATTAAATACAATTTTTCGTATCCTTTTTATAACTTTTGATTTTAAAATAATTACTTTTTAAACATTTTGTTATAAGAAACATCATTTGTTTCAAAAAAAACCCATTATTTAAAAACTATGATTTATAGTTTATTTTATTATTTTTTAAATTGTTTTTGAACTGATCTTGTTTTTTATAAAACTTTTATTTATTTAAAATACCAATTTAAAATATTTCTTATTTTAAAAAAATGTTTTTAGAAAATTCCATATTTATAAACTTCTTTTAAAGCGTGTCTTTAAACAAAATATTTGATAAAAAAAATATTTGATTTTTAATTTATCAAAAACTATTTTCTAACATGAAAAATGCATATAATATTATTACTCATTAATAGTATAATTATTTATTAGAGAAGATAATATAATTAATAAGAGAGAAGATTGAGTAAGATGATATAAAAGTGACAAGTGACAATATAAATATGAAAATTTGACAAGTGACAAAATAATAGAAAGATATATAAATTTTATGAAAAGTTAATATACTTGTTGACAAAAAGATTTGTAAACTCCGGATCATAGTCAGTAAAACAAATATTTTACGCGTGTGTATACATATAATAACAAATCAATGTATTTAGATAAATATAGAAAGTAAATTTGTATAAAATAAAGAAATATTTATAGAATAAATGTAACAAGGCAGCGTTGGTTCCCACGATGATAGAAATTGTCACCACGATTGTTGGAATTATAATATGGCGGAGACACCACAGAACTTCGTATAGTCTTATTATAATTATTATATGTTTGGCTATTACTTCATGTATTACACGAATTGTATATAAAATATTAAATAATTTGTAATAAAAATTTAGAAATTATAAAAAAATATTTTGATTTAAACTATAAAATTAGTACATATCCTTCTAAATTTGTAACAATTGAAATATTTAAACGAACTGATGTTAAAAACTTTAGTTAGTATACATAAAAACTAACTCTTATAAATCAAGAGGATAAATATCATTATTGTAATGTTTTTAAGTTAAAAATTCAATTAATTATCATTAAACACAAAGGGTAAGTGAAATTTTCCTTATAATTTTAATAATTTCTGCTTCTAATTTTTTTTAATATTTGTTTTGAAAAATGTCATTTTTTTAAAAATAACTCCGCTGCTTAAAATATCCGGTTGATAGTTCATTAAAAGTTTTGTTTTTAAAAAACTTGGTTTTTATAAAACTTTTATTTTCAAAAAACCAATTTAAAATATTTTCTTTTGATTATTAGAAATTATTATATGTTATAAACTTTAAAGTGTGTTTTTTTAATAAAAAGAGTTAAGTCTTAATTTATTAAATAAATATTTTTTAAATGAAAAATATAACTAACATAACTAATCATTAAATATCATTATTTAATATGAGAAATAATTAAGTTGTATAAGAATAAATTGTATAAAAATAAATTTGCTTCAACTCAAACATGACTTGTTTAATCATTTTATCTAAGTTAATCAGAAGATTTATGTAAGTTAATCAAAAGAATTTACGTGTTGCAACATAGGTATTACTTGAAATCATATTAAGAATAACTAGATGGTGCTAAATCGCGCGTTGCCGCGTAAATTTAACATACTTATTTCGTTATGATAACAAACGATGTGAACGTAGAACAAACATATTAAGGGTCAAAGAGAAAAATAATAAAACAAAATAAAAAGGTGTAAATTTAACATACTCCTTTCATCTTAATCAAGGTTGCAAAAATCGCTGGGCGCTCCCAGGTCGGAATAGCTCCTTAAAGCGAGTAATCGGGGAGTACTCGGCCCTATTCGGGAGTACTCGGGTAAAACTCAGGAAGTACTCGGCCTCGGGACAACCCCTTGGAGCGAGTACTCGGCCTTGGAGACCGACTTTTGCAACAGTGATCTCAATAACAAACGACGTGACCGTAAAACAAAAACATATTAAGGATCAAGAAAAAAGAATAATAAAACCAAAATAAAACTAATGTAAGAGTTGTCGCATTTATTTAATACCTTAATTTCACATTCAGAACAAATCTAAAAGAGAAAAAAGAATATTAACAGATAATTGAGATATTGTTCGAGTAACAAAACCATAAAAAAGACAAAATAAATATCAGTAAAAGTATTAGCAGTAAAAAAAAACCAAACGGATATAGAAAAAATAAATTAAGGCTAAAGTGGGAATTGAACCTTGGCATCAAATTAGAAGAGCTTTAAGTGGAATAAGAGATACCACCATACCAAAGCCTTAAATTGGTTTGAATTTTCATTGTAAACAAATATAATAAGTACTGTATTATGAAAAACAAAAATGCATCATCGCTTGTACTTTGCGCTGGAAGAGTTGTAAGTGATCACTATTCATAATTTAGTTTTGTTATAATTTTGGCAACCTAAAAGAAATGTGTTATAAGTGGTTAAAAATTTGTAACCGTATAAATAATTTATAAAATATAGGAACAAAAAATAAAATATTAACAAAGCACATATATTATTATCTCAGTAAATTACTCTATAATATAATATGTCATATTTTATTATAAAATAATATATAATAATTTTAATAATATTTTTAAGCCGGAAATTTTGAATAGTATTTTTAAAATCCTTGAATTTTTCTGGACAATAAATTTCATGTAACAACAAATTTTATTATCTTCGTCACATTTTGACATATTGTTTGAGACTAATTAACTAATCCTATTTTTTAAATGAAACAAAAATTTAAAAACGTTAGAAGATAAAAGTGAGAATAAAATAAGATTTGGAAATCAAAATTGTTTGAATCTTAAACTTCAAAATCAAAAAATGAATCATCTACTGGAATTTAGAAACCAAAATGAATGGGCAAACGCGATGAATAGCATTAAGAACGTTGAATTTAAGTGCGATGATTTGTATTTGTAAACTATAGCGTTACGAGTTTGTCCAATTAAGCATAGAGTTCAAAATCGACGATGAATGAGTGATAAATTCAATAATACGGTACGAATCTAAGAACATTCACTACCAAAAAAAACATTTTTTTCCGACAAAATATTCGTCGGAAATTTGTAGGAAAAACTGTTTAGCGACAGATTACCGACAAAAAACGTTTGTAGGAAAAAACCTACTAGGAAAAACATTTCCGACAAATTTCCGACGTATAATCCGACAAATTAGCGACAAATTTAAATTGTCGCTAAGTTTGCGACAAAATACCGACAAACATAAATTTGATATATTCCGACCAATTAGCGACAAGTTTTAGACAAAACATAATTCCCCCTTTTATATAATAATAATAATAATAATAAAATCTTTTAATAATAAATCATTTAAATTTTCCGATAACGTTCCGACAAACATCTTTTTTCATAAATTAAATTTAGCGACAACTTACCGACAAAACTTTTTTTTATATAAATAAAATTTAGCGACCATTTACCGACAAACTTTTGATTTTTGATAAATTAATTTTAGCGACCATTTACCGACAAATTTTTTTTTTCTAAATACAATTTAGCGACCATTTACTGACAAATATTTTTTTTTTGAATTCTAATAAAACAAAAGTTACCGACAACTTTCCGACAAAACGTAATTTTATTCCGTCAAATTTATAGCAATGGTGCCCATTTTTCCGACAAATTTCCGACAAACATTAATCCTATTTTTCCGACAAAGTTCCGACAAACTATTATGAAAAATAATCAAAATTATTCAGCATTTTTGGTCAAAAAATTGCAGAAAAATAAATAGAAAACCTGTATATAAACAAAAAGTGCTTTACTAATGTATAAAAATCTATCTAGCCATTACAATTGATTATAAAATTACATAAAACATGTTTTAACATTCCAAAATACAAAATAAACAAGAAACTAATTATTAGAAATTTTTTTCATAATTTCTTCCAATTGCTTTTGTAGTTTTTCACGTTCAATCCTTTCTTTTTCAGCCTCTCTTTCTATTTGCTTTTGTAGTTGCTCACGTTCGACCCGATCTTTTTCTGCCTCTCTCTCCATTTGTTCCAGACGGGTTTCCAAGTTTTGTCTGGCCTCCATTTCTTTTTCTAGTTGGGATCGAACTTCTTTGACCTATAAGTTGTTAAAACATATATAATTAATACATAACTAAAACCTTGAATGATTTAAAAATGATGGGATTTCATGTTAAAATCGTGTCCAAGTCTAATAACAACCAACTATATGTGTGCCTAGGCTAGAAGACTTTTTAGTTTGTTGTTTTATATAATTAGTTTGTGCAACAAAACCCAAACAACAATTTAAAAATCATGATATATAGTAAATTAGTGGTGAGCAAAACTTCAGTAACATGCAGGCTAAGAATCAATATGAACTAGATCTTTTGCTATTTGTTGTATGTTTTTTTCATATTTGTAAGAATGTGATTTTTCTAAAATTCAATCACCACCTGCTGTTCTATGATTATTTAAATGACAATCCAATACATTTTTTTTCATTTTATAAATGGCAGTTCTAATATGAAAACGAAGATAAATAAATCCTAGAATAAAAAAGATATTAAGACAACAACTTGGCGTGAACTACACAATTTCTCATGTTTATGGGCATTCTATTATGAAGTTGAAGGGTGATAAGAAGACTTCTAAGGCCTATGTTCATGGGGCTGTAAGCCAAAGAATCAATCAAATTTTGACTCTATCAAATGATTATGATCTAATCAGTCTATTCACTAATTATTTATATACGTAAAATACTAAACATACGATGTCTGTTAAGAATAAAACCTATTTTTATAATATATACACACATTTACCAAGATCAATATTCGTACTCATAACCCGTCCAAGAGTGCCTAAACAATAAATAGTAATAAAAATACCTCTTGCGACTGTCTGCCATCGTCATATGAAATAGACCCACAAAATGATGATTGTGACCCGGTCACCACAAAACGAGGATCAGAAGATCCTACTCGAAACATCCGTCCATGACTGTTGGGATGTAGACGCTCCCATACAGCAAGTTCATCACGATCATGAGTTTCATCATTGTTCGGCCCGTACTCCTTCACAAGTTCATTATGAAAGTCTTTCTACATTTCATTAAAAAAACAGAGAGTCAATCTAGTGCTTTTGAAGTAATTAGATTTCAAATGGTATTAGTAGTTTTTGTTATTGCTGAAAATCTGATGGGTTAATGTATGGTGACTTGGAGTGAGTGTTGACTCCTAATACTGCTTGCTAACAACTTTATAATTTTGAAAATACGCAAAGGCATAACTTTGATCTCATTACTTTAGCACTCTAAAATATAGTCCCTGTAGATTTGGATTCTTTATATTTTCTATATTCGTTATATTAGTTACTTTTAGAATGACAAACACATGCCCTTCAGTAGGATTCGAACCTTGCGTTTTATGATAGAGGGTAAATACTTATGAGAATTTATATTATTAATATGTTCATATGTTGCACTAAATTTCAAATGGATGTGATTGATGGAAGTAATATATAATATAAGAGGTGTATGTTGAAATAGTTTATAAAAATACAATCAAAGAAATATTTGTGATCACCCTTCCCTTCTTTCAACCCGTGTAACACACAGGTATCTAACCTAGTTATTAATAAATCATACTAAAAAAACTCAAAATCAAAGTTGATATAGTAATTACATATATATAAATGATAACTTACAAATGATTCTTTTGATCGTGACGTGACAAACTCTAACTCATCCAGATCATTAGTATTGATTTCTCCACTCCGCAATCTCTTTTTAGTATCTTTGGTGGCATGAGTATCAATAAACACTAATTCAAAGCCAACCGTTTTACCCTTTTGTTTTTCCTACATAAAACATTATTAAGTGTTAAATATACAAATGGTTATAAAAATATATAGATGTGATTAGCTTACCAAGCGAATACGATGTTCGTTGAAACCCATAGACCCTCCTGTATGACGAGATAGATCAGTTTTACGATTATTTCTCCCAACTTTTGATCTGTTTAACCATTTTTCGGTGTTCCAAATCTGCATATAGTAAAATTACGCTTGTCTAAATATATAGCAGAAAATAAAATTAAAAGTTTTTAAAACAATAATTTATTAGCACACTTACTTTACATAATCGTTGCCATCTCTCAAGAGGCACATTATCAGGTGGGTAATTAGAAGTTATATCGAATCTTTCTTCACCATGTGGAATTACATGCCCATCCTCCCTCGCTTTTCCTTTAGATGCTTCTCTAAATTCATTCATTATATCTGGATAACGATCCTTTAGCACGTTAACGAATCCATCAAAAATGTGTTGGTCATCCCGTAAATTCCATCTCCATTGTGTCTATAAAAAAATTAAAAGTAGAAATTGAAAACTCATAAAATGATTATAACATATATAAATAATTAATTGATATATTACCCGAAAACTATCAAACATCTCTCTCAAATTACTATATGGGACCTTTGAAAACGTAATCCAATCTCCATCAAATTTTTGTTGTAGTATACTGATTGCACTCCTATGAATACGTCCACATGCAAACCTACAATATTTAAAAAACCAAATAAAGTATGTTAATAACATAAATAAATAAAAAATTAGAATTTAAAACCAAAAACATACTTTCTTCCTACACGTTTGATCCATGGCCTCTCACCACCATCATCCTTGCCATCATCATCTTTATCACCATTATCCTTAATACTACCGTCCTCAAAACGAGCATCCCCAAAACCATCATTCTCACTAACATTATTACCCTGATGACTCCCATCATCCTCATCATAATCGTACTCATCCATATCATCGCTAATGTCTCGTAATGCTATAGTGTTACGAAATACCCCCGCCATATCAGCCATTTCATCACCACGCGCCACACGACTATTACTACCAGCAACTCCCCCTCCTTTAGCACCACGAACTATCACACGTCTCCCACAAGTATGAATGGTTTCTCTTTCTTCAACAGTTTTTTTATTTTGACCTTTACAAGTAGACTCCTGGGATTCACGTCTCCCTGAATTATCATCAGCAACATTATGAGAATCACGCTGTTGTATATGAATACCACCGCGAGTGCCAATCCCACCACGAGTACGTACATTCCCACCACGAGTACCACCCCCCTCGCGAGTACCACCCCCACCGCGACTACCACCCCCACCGCGAGTACCACCCCCACCCCGAGTACCGGTACCACCACCACTACCATCCATAATGTATGCACCCTGCATTTAATTAAACAATGGTCAGATCTATGATATAAGATAGATAAAACATAAGAGCATGTATAATTTAATATATATATATATATATATACCACATATAGTTTATGTTCCTAAGAATCATGTTCATCTTCATTTAATGAGTGATCAGAATAAACCATTTTATCATCATCCTCATTGTCACTATCACCATCACCACCACCACCACCACCGTCGTCGTCGTCATCATCAACATCGTTGTCATCATCGTCATCAATGCAATCATCATCATTTTCATGTGCTTCCTCTTCCTCTCCATAGGTTAGGTGCTCTGATGTAATGTTATTTGTAACTTGGACTAAGCGTTCGCTCGTAGTTACTATATCAGGTAGCTCAAATCGTTCATTAATCTGAAAGAACACGTGTGGTTCCGTACTTCCATTGTTTAAAACTTCGGTTTCAGGTGTGGTGATTTCATAAATGTGTCGGGCTTTTGTTTTTACAACAGCCCATATATCTTTTGTATCACTTGTCACAGCAGGGTATGATGTGTAAAATACTTGTTCCGCTAGTGATGCCAAGATAAACGGGTCATCGCCTATAAGTCGAGACTTGGGTTTGACATCAACTAGCTTATTTTTGTGAACTACTACACCATGTTTGTTATCAAACCATGTATATTTAAAGAGTACAACAACATTATGTCCACTGCAATCATATTGGAGTTCTAGTATCTCGTCCACTAAGCCATAGTAATCAGACGCTTCAGTGTTATATGTCTCCCCTCTCACGCATACACCATAGTTTGAGGTCACAAGTCCTTTACCATACTTTTGTGTGTGGAACTTATAACCATTTACAAAGTATCCATTATGAGATTGAGCAAAAACCGATGGTTTTCTTGCTAAAATCTGCAAATGTTGAGTGCTTCCATCATTTAAGCCCATCTTTACCTAAATGAAAAAGAAGGATGTAAAGTCTTAGTTAATGATGCACATCATCATTTATTATGATTATATTGGATTTACTTACGCAATTTTCAAACCATTCAACAAAGTGGTTATCTCTAAGAAGAGGAATTGGCTCGTCAGGGTACTGTTCAGGGGCTACTTCATCAAACTCCTCGATATAAGGGTAAACTTCTTCGCAGTTTAGAAGAACATATGTGTGTGCCTTTTTAAGTTCTTCGGAACTCATGCGTCTTCGTGTCCCATTCTTTTTTGATATAATCGTCTCGATGGAATAATAAACACGCTTAACTGTGAGCCTCCACTCGAAGAGGTAGGATGTTGCGGTGCAAAATTTCGTGGCTCTCGATTATGGCGTGTCTCAATTTTCGGATCAAAGTACAGAGAACAATAGGTGGCGATTTCATTCACCAAGTGTTCTCTCACAATTGAACCCTCAACTCTTGATTTGTTTCTAATTCTTCTTTTAATCAAGCCAAGTTTCCTACATTAAAAAATTATCGAGAATGTGTTAGGATTGGTGAACAGATTCGAAACAAAAAGGATCATACGATTACCAGTACTGTAATTACCTCTCATATTGATACATCCATCTATATTGCACTGGGCCACCAATAAGAGCTTCATCAGCTAGATGTATAACTAGGTGCTCCATTGAATCAAAGAAAAGGAGGGAATATTTTCTCCAACTTGCATATGGTTACAATAACAGAGCGTTTTATGTTAACCAAGTCATCTATATGTAATGTTTTTGAGCATAAGACCCGAAAGAACATGCACAATTCTGTTACAACCTCATATGTCTCTTTTGAAATGAAACCTCTAATAGCAAGTGGAAGCAATCGCTGCATAAACACATGACAATCATGACTTTTGAAATTATGGAAAGAGCTGTCTTTGATTTTTACTAAACTCCCTATGTTTGATGCATATCCATCTGGAAATTTAAGTTTTTTCATCCAAGCACAAACTTTTTTAAGGTCATGTTTGTGCAAAGCGTAATCTCCCTTATGTAACTGAATCTTTCCATTGTGATCATATATGGGGTTTAAAAGAGGTCGGTCACAAATATGCTCAATGTCTTGCCTCGCCTTCAAATTATCTTTGGACTTGTTGGTGCCCATAATTGTGTGAAACAGATTATCGAATACATTTTTCTCAATATGCATCACGTCAAGGTTGTGACGGATCAACAACTTTTTCCAATAGGGAAGCTCCCAAAAGATGCTTAATTTACCCAATTATGGGTAATGCCAAAACCAGGTGGTTTTCTATATAATTCACTACCATGAGGTTCACCATTATAAACAACGGGAAAATGTTTTACAATCTGCCATATTTCCTCTCCAGTTGGCTGTAAAATGCGTCTGACGTGTAAAATTGTTTTGTTTTTTTGAAAATTAATCTTATCTTTCAGAAAATAATGTCTGGGTGGAAGATGTTGTCTATGGCAGTCAAACCAACATGGTTTCCCTCCATACTGAAGTTGGAATGACCCTGACTCATTGAAGCAATATGGGCAAGCTAACTTTCCATGTGTGCTCCATCCAGACAACATCGCATAAGCAGGAAAGTCACTAACTGTCCATAGCAATACTGCCCTCATCTGAAAATTGGTATGTTGGTGGTCATCATAAGTTTCAATGCCATGGTTGAACAAATGTTTCAATTCATCTACTAAAGATTGTAAAAAAACATCAATATTTTGTCCAGGACTTTTCGGACCGGGAATGACTAAGGAAATCTGTACGTATTGCTCTTTCAAGGCTAACCAAGGAGGTAGGTTGTAAACTGTGATGAACACCGGCCAACATGAATATGGTTTTCCGCTTGTATTATTTGGACTAAACCCATCAGTACACAACCCAAGACGAATATTACATGTCTCTTTTGCAAAATCAGGAAAAATCGAGTTAAAATGATGCCAAGCCTGACCATCACTAGGATGGCTCATTTTTTCTGATGAACTACGATTTGCATGACAAGTTAAATGTTGTGCCGTCTTCTTTGAATAAAATAATCTTTGAAGCCTTGGTCCTATAGGCATGTAGGTCATCACAAACTTAGGCACCTTCTTTCCTTTTTCTTTGTATCTTTTTTCATTGCATACTTTACAATAATCCAGATCAGAATATTGTCCATGGAATATCATGCAATGGTTTTGGCATGCATGAATTTGTTGTGATGGTAACTCTAGTTGCTTCAACATCTTCTTGGTCTCATAAAAGTTTATAGGTAACTTGTTATCATCAGGTAGAATTTCTTTAATGATTGGAAGTAGTTTATCAAATGTTGAGTCTGAAACATTACATTCCGATTTCCAATTCAATAACCTCGTGGTGATAGAGAGTGTGCTAACACGCTTAGCCCCGTCCCATAAAGGCTCATTGGCTTGCTCGAACATTTTGTAAAATGCCTCTGCTTTTTTATTAGGATCTTGTGGTTCTTGCTGATTGTGACACCCGGCAATTTCAGGTAAATTGCAACTCTTAAACTCTACGTATTTCACATTCATACTTGTTGTATTTCATTTAATTATGTTTAATTAGATGAGCTAAACACAAACACAAAACAATAGCTTAGACTATTATTGTGCATCACACGTTCATTAGGATTAATCAAGCGTGCAAACACTTCGTAGAACACGAACACAAACTATCGAAGATAATTCAAGGAATTGTCGAAACACACACACGAGACTCACGAATGTTGGTGATCAATCAAACTTATGTGCTATTTGTATTTACGTGCTTAAACGAGCATTAGATGCTTTAGATAAACGTTAGGAATCATGTATGAGCGAAATCGTTTCAACGAAATCGAAAAACAAGGATATGGACCCGTCGCGGTACGCGACAAGTCCCTCGGCGAACGGCTTCGCGGTACGCGAAGAAAACCGGGAATCGAGACTCCCGAATCCTGTCGCGGTACGCGGCAAACAATTTTGATCGGCCTCCGCGGTACGCGAAGGCCATGCAGATCAGAATTTTCTTTATAATCAACCCCAATTCATTTCAGTCGATTTCCTTTCCATTTCACCGAACTTCTTCACCAAATTCCGACCCAAACCCACTGAAATCCACTCTCAAACTATCTGGAATCACTTGGAGGCTATTCTTGGTGATTTGAAGCCATTGGAGCACCAAGGAGAAGTAGTGGAAGCCACCAACAAGCCAAGAACCTAACATCAGCCTTCATTCAAGCTTCCAGAACCTGTCACACCACGAATTCAAGCTGCTAAGGTAGTTTATCTTGTTTATCTATGATTAGATCGTACATGCAATGGGTTATAACCCACATGCAACTCCATTTGGTTATGGTGCTTGGATTTGTTGGTGATTTGTTGTGTGTTATTGTTATGGGATTACTGATTTCATAGTTTAGAATGATTAGATGTGAGGATGTTGAGTTATTGGTTGATTTGTCGATGTTTTGGGAGCACTTGCCATAAAAGGAAACTTTTATGTTGCAAGTCTTGGAAATGTGATGATCTAGACATGTTAGACATGTCTAGATGTTGTTAAATGTATATTTGAGTGTTTAGAAACACATTGGGATATTTGATTTTGTCAAAATCATGGTTTTGTAGAAATTACTATAAATAGAAACTTTTGTAAATCTAAAAAAAGGGCTTTTGATGTTTTTGGAAGATTTGATGAACTTTGATTCTTGAAATATGTTTAAAAATGATTTCTAAGCATATTGGAAACCTTGATTCGTGAAAACGAGCTTTTAAACAAGTACTTACTATTTTAGGAAACTTTATTTGGGCAAAACGGCATAAATGATGGTTTATGCGTAAACAATGTGTTTTAAGTGTATAAACGTGTTTTTACAAACATACTAGAGTTATTAGTTTTATGAAATGGAATTTCATAACCACACTTTCCTAAATTGGAAACTTTCTAAAAATGGAAACTTATGTGACTAGAGTCATAGGATGCATATTAGTGTCTTATGTGCGTCAAGGCACATAAACACAACAATCGTGTCACCAACGATTCGTTGAGTCAACACAAGTCAACACACACATACTCGATTGAGCACATCGACACTTGGAGTTGTATGGAATACAACGCATCACAAAACACATACTTACACCTATATGATCATAGGTGCTTACTAGCAGGTGCTAGCTTTCGCAGACGCGAACACACGAAAACCGGAAACTGCATTACCAGGTGAGTTCACGGCCCCTTTTTATCTTTTCTACCTTTGGGGGAGAAAACATTGCATCACAACTGTTTTGAACAACAACTCATTTTATTTATGTATGGACATGCTTTATCATTATATGTATATGTGTGGGCCCCTATCACAACTAAAAGTCCTCGCGATACTCCTCGGACCGTTAATAGCATAACGCCTAGCGTGGTAATCTTGAATAGTACTATTTGGGCCTGACAAGCCCCACTACACCCGACTGGAGGTCGGAACAGTGCAATATTGACCAACACTTTGCCATTGTCTCGTGATAACATGGCGGGAGGCAAAATCTGTCAGCTTCGGTACCATCCACAATATAATATAACTGTATTGACTAGCTATCAATCGATATTGCATTGTAATGATATGTAAATATGCAAAACTCTTACTTTAAACATTTTGATGTTTACTGCTTATGAAAAACCTGTGCTCTCACCAACCTTTGTGTTGACCCTTTTACTCGCATGTTTTCTCAGGTAGCTAAGGCACGCGCACAAGGATAGGATGCTAGGATGGAGTCCCATGCATCAGCTTTAGTGTCTTAGATCATCGATAACATTTAACGTTTTTACTTGGTTATGTCTTGTATTGATAAACAACTTTCAATCGCTTTCGCAAACTTTAAATTTATGATGTTCTGAAAACTGTTTTAAAATAACGCTTCCGCAACTTACGAACTGTATTTGTTTTGAGATTGTATAACTTCCGCAACTCTGATTTTGCAAATTGATTTATCCATGTAATTGGATGTACGTATATAACCAGACATGTAGGTCTCGCATGTTGTGTGACCGGAGACTGCGATCCTGACAATTTGTTGTTGCTCGCGCCCCAGGAAGGGACGGGATTTCTCGGGATGTGACACTGATAATAAGAATCATGATTCTGACGCATGCCTTCCATGACAATTTGATCATATTCATTAAATTCACCAAGATCTTCATCAGCATCTTCACCTACATGTTGAGATGGTATAGGAATTGAACATTGACCCTTGTCTACAGCTTCATTAGAATACCTTTGATGTATCCGAAAGTGGTCTAAGAAATCACTACAAACACTACCTAGACTCAACTTAATTACAACGAGTTAAAACCGAAAATCCTAAACTAAACCACTACGACAGGCAAGTGTACCTATCAATTGTAGAATAGCTAATGAAAGTCCGGATATCGAACCCACGAGACACTGACTTAACGAAACAAGATTAGAAAATGATTTAAAACAAATAAAGGGGGGTCTTGAATAAAAATGACAATTACAGAATTCAATTAAACTAATTATCCTAATTTAATTAGAAAAAGCAAATTTAACTAATAATTAAACCCTAAAACAAATTAGTGAATTAAATTAAAAGAAATGATTTACAATTTTATAAAAATCTAAACAATTGAGAAAAACTCTACTTAGGTAGAATTCTTGTTTGTGATTATTGACACTATTGACTTTGTTTGATATGATGGAACTAAGATCTTAAACAGCAAAATATGGATAACCTAATGGATTCTGGATCAATTACCAAATATAACCAACTAAGAAAACCTAATTTTGCAATAAACACACTAGTTAATTGAATCACCTCCCGGATTTTTCCAATTACACTTTGTACTCAAGTGAACAAGTCACATTCCTGATTTTCTTGTTCCAATACACCAAAGATGCAAGGAGTAATCTTAGAATGTCTAATTTGACACGAAATGACAATAACACTAAGTCTTTCAATTAACCAACCCTCCCGGGTAATTATTATGAAAACCCTAATGCTAAAGATCACCCGACAAGTCTATCACCTTCCGGATTTCTAAACTTAGATACACATATAACCCTAAAAACATCAATTATATCTTTTCCTATGGCTAGTGATATCAAACAAGCCACAAACTAGTCATAACACCAAGTCGATGACCTAATACGTGTCTAACACCGAAAGACATTCAATAAACACGTATGGAACATGATATAAACTGATATAATCAAGATTAGATATGCAAAACTCATCAAAATGACATACTAAGATCTGTTACAAAAGTGTTTTCCATCACAAATCAAAACAATAGTCAATAGGTATAAATAATCCTTCAAACATTCATTCTAACCTAAGTAGAATCAAAGAACTAGCCTAATAACATCATCATCAGTCAAGAATACTCAGAAACAATAGAATGAAATGGAATAAACTACTGAAAATTAAGAACAAATGAGAACAAAGAGTGACCAAGATGAATTCCCATGTAAACCAAGTCTTCTAGCCCTCCAATGCTTCCCAAATGCTTCCTCAAGCTCCTGGAATGCTCTCCTGCTTCGAAAATGGTCGAGAATGATGATCTAAACGGCTGGGGAGTGTCTCCTCTTTATTCTCGCATTAATATTGACTTTTTTCAAATTTCAAACCTGTCGCGTACCGCGGAGCTACATTCAAAAACGTATCGCGTACCGCGATGGAGAAAATAAGCGGGGAACTCCCGAATTCCTTCGCGTACCGCGAAGGTCTTATTCTTCCTCATCGCGTACCGCGATGACTTCAGAATGATTAAAACTTGTCTGTTTCTCTTGATTTCAACCGGGGCTCGATTCCTTCGGGTTTCGAACTCGATTTCCGCTCATTTCATTCGACAAGCCTGTAAAAACCATAAACATGTAAAAAAGAATCTAAAAATAAACAAAAACGACTTATTTACAACTTAAAATCGACTCAAATTCACTTAAAACCGGTCGAATGTGGCTAGCTCATATGCCCCCATGGCCATTCGGCCTATCTGACCTGAGCCATTCGGCCGGTCGAACCAAGGCAGAAGGTAGTTCCTATTTTCGACCTTATGGGCTCATCCAAGATGTATAGCACGATCCTACTTCATACTAAGTGTGTTTAGTAGATTTCCTATGAGTTTTTAGGGCGGGCGGGCCGGTCTCAAGGGGTTCGAACTCATGGGTTAGAAAACCCTAGTTTTTCGCAACTTTTGGCTCAGATTACCTCAAATTCGGTTGTTTCTACCCTCGATCCGTTGTACTTTCATGTAGAGGATGATGAGAGCTTCGTTTAGACACCAAGAACGTGAAATTTCGTCAAGAAACAAGTGAGATCTAGGTGTTTGAAGTTTGAATTTCTAGAGAGGGAGTGGGTTCCGGATTTGTGGTGTAGAGAGAGATAGAGGAGATGAATTAAATGAGGTTGTTGTCCTCATTTAGGCTTTTTATACTCCGTGGTTATTCGGGTTCGTTTCGATTGCTCGGTCTCGCGTAAAACGTAAATTTTCATAATGAAACGTCTCGATTTTAAAATAGGATTTATAAAATTATTTTAGGTGGTTATTCCTAGTAAATTAACTAAATATCTTCCATTTATTTTAAAATTTCTGAAATATTTAATTAACTGTTTAAAATTGAATTGTACAGTCGTCGCGCGTATTCATTCGAATCGTCACCCGTACGAACATGACGATAACTATACTTTTCCATATGGTTTTCTAATTATCGGATATCATTCAGAACGTTAAACTTTCAGATTTATTCGTACAGATCGTCACCTATACGAATAATCCGTCGATTTAGCATTCACGTAACGACATCCGTGTTGTTTTGTTCTGTAAAGCCTCACATACGTTTATACGTAATAAAATCCTAACACATAATCACATGATGGTTTTGTAACGCCAGATAATTATCTGACTGATGAACCATAGTTCTGAACTTTGTTTCTTTGAAATGATTCTGAATTTGCTCTTTGATAACACAAAATGATAATGAAACATGATATGATTGCGACATACAATAAAACACGTATAGTTTGTACCTGATTACTGTTCAATTGTTCATGTTACTGTTGAGATCACTGTTCCGGTGACATTTCCGGCACTGATGCTACAACCGGCCGGTCCGGTCTTATCCATGTTTTGATTTTTAAAATTGATACATCGTAACTTCATATGTTTCTCTGACCTCCAAAATTAAATCGTAACATCATACTTTTTCTTCATGTATTAAATAACATCAATGTACCAACGTTACATGCGTAATGAGATTCGTAACCATGACGCATTGCGTGATGTCGCTTTTGAATCTTCTAATATTTTTCAGTTAAAGTACTTTTTAAAATTCTTGTACCATCTTTTAATCGTATCACTATTCAAGTAAAAACCCTTGTTCAATATCAAAATTAAAAATTAGAATATCAAGAACCACTCGTGAAAGTGAGAATCTCGACAAATATTCTATATTATATTGAAAAGAGTCAAAGAGCTACGAAAAAGAGTTAGATGAGAAACAACGCTCTCGTAAAACTGGGTCAGCTCGACGAGTTTTTGGTCCTTGATCGGGTGCAAAGACGATTATTTACTACTCGGTCAATGTCAATCAGTCTCGATCAAAACCAGGTTAATTCGTCTAATTGGACCGATTCCTCGGAGCTAGCGTTGGGGTCTTATAGCAAGCGTGAGAGATGCGACCACACATGACCTAATTTTTTAGGAAGGCCTAATTTTTTAAAAAAATTTGTCTATATTATGTAAATTAATTTATTTTACAACAAACACATACAATTTACATTCTAATTTTATAAATATATTTAAACAGTTACGAATTTTATAAAAGCTAAAAGAAAAACTTTTTCATTAAATATTTGACTCAATAACTTATTACAATTTAAAATTTAGGCCAAAAAACAAATTAACTCAATTAATAATTAGTTATAAACTAGTTACCACATACGCACACATAGGGACCCACTTTTAGCATTTCCACATGACAGCTAATCTCTCAGAGACAATCCTGGGAGCTAGTTAGTCAACTTAGAGGATGAAAATTAATTGTATATTTTTTAAATAATGGAAACTAATTTTTTAAATACTTTATTACTTAAACATTTTTTTTATTTGTATATATTCATGTACTAGGTTAAATTTTTTGTATTAGACGGGTTGAAAACTATAATATTATATACTTTGTAAGTAAACTTGTTTTAAAAAAATTATTTTTTATAAAACTTGTATTTTTTTCTAAAAGTACAGGGCTAAAATATTTCTTGTTTTCTATAATTTTGAATATTAAAAAAAATCATATTTTGAAAATATTTATTGAATTTTTTTTAAAAAATTTATTTCGAATTTATTAAAAGCTATTTTTTAAAATTAAATATATATATACATATATTAGTATTCGTAATTAAATTTATAACTATTTAATAAAATTAAGATTGATTATCATTTAATATGAATGAGAATTAATTGAAGATATAAATAAGTGACACGTGTCAATAATGGTATAAGAGTTTAACACATGGCAATAAAAGTATAACAAATTAAAATGTGTCGAAAAACATGTTTGTTTGTTAATATATTAAGATTTTGTCAAGACGAAATATTCGTAATTCCTCAGTTGAGTGACCTGCCAATTTATAACAAACAACCTTGAAAAGTAATTTCATCCTCAACGTAATTAATCACCCTGTAACTGATTGGTATTGATGCAAGCCTCAACGTAATTTTTATGACATTCTTGTGATCATTAAACACTTAAATCTCAACGATCGACATATAAAGATTTAATGGTTCGGTAGTTACATTTAGGAGCTGTTCAAAAAAAAAAAAAAAAAAAGTTACATTTAGGATATTAAACAAGATACAACTCCAACCAAGGCCGGTTTCGACATGTGTAAAGTGGGTGACTATCCAGAGCTCATTTTTCTACAGGTCTTGAAATTATCAAAGAAATTATGTATTTTACATATGTATGTATATTAAATTTTTCTTAGAAAAAAATCTTATAACTAATTTTAAGAGCAAAATGTTTTGGTTTTGTCATACTCTCTTATTAATATTTGATTCATTTTAAGTTCACTTAATATTTAAATATATTTTAAATAAAGTCATTTACCAATAACCTAATTATCATTTGCTTATTTAAATTTAAAGCCAATTAAACCATATGTAAGGAAACATTTAACATTATCTTTATTTTTATCACATTTGATTTATTTTAGAATATTTAATATTTGAACCATTATTTATTTATTTATTTTTATCAGTATTAGTTATTTTTTTATCATAAGCTATTAAGTTCTTAAAAGCCAATTTTTTTGAACCTGCATAGGACCTTTTAATTCTTAAGGGTTTACAGGAATGACTTTTTTTCACACTTGTGAATATATAGATGATTAACAAAATACTTGATAAATTGATTATTTTAGTGATTTTCCAAATTAATTACTATTTTCTGCTAATATATATATATATATAAATAGAGTTTTCAGTTCGGTAATATATTACCAACTTTTACAGTCAAAAAACAAACAGACGTATGCAATTATTTTTCGTAAAAGATAAAATTCTTTTTCCTTTTTTTTTTTTTGGGAATTGAGAAATGAGAATCTTATTAAATAAAAGATTAATATTAGACTTGATAATTATTTCACATAAATTATGTTTTTATTGTGTTGCTCGCTTCACTTCATGTAATTTTATATATTTTTCTAAAATAATACAACTTAAGATGTTACATGTACTTTATCATTTTTTTGTTACATGAAACATGAACTATCACGCTTAAATTACCAAATCAAGTGTTAAACAAGTCATTTTCATGTTTTATATTTACATTAATTGCGTCGTTCAAGAGTGTGTTAGAGCAAGTGCGGAATGTGTGACCGCACATGACCTATTTTTTTAGGGAGCCTAAATTTTTAAAAAAAATATGTATATATTATATATATTAATATTAATTTATTTTACAACAAACACATATAATTTACAATCCAATTTTTTAAATTTATTTAACACAGTTATGAATTTTATAAAAGTTAAAAAATATTTCTTAAACATTTGACCTAATAATTCATTACAATTTAAAATTTAGAAAAAAAACAATTAACTCACTTCAAATTTAGCTACAAACGAATTAACACTTCAAATTTAGCTACAAACGAATTAACACACACACACGAGACCCATTTTTAATATTCGCACATGGCACCTAATCTCTCAGAGGTAGCCTTGGCGTCGTTTATAACATGTTAAACTATAATAATTTGTTTGAGTGACCAATTTGGGGGATTTCCTTAATCCACAGGAAAGCCATAACTTAGCAAGTGACGGATAAAAGGAGGAGGTGTTTTAACGTAACCGTTAGTAATGGCACTGAATTTTTATTCTCCTTAGTGTTCCTAATATGACTGAGCTAACACTGCTTAAAGACAACGATGTACTTGGATGAAAGAATTAAAGTTGAAGAGCTATGAATCTTGTAGAAATTCAAGATATCAAAGGAGAGAATAATTACATTAATCTTGATTAAACAAAAATTAGTTTGGTATTTAGTTATTGTTTATTTCAATTGTGTTTTATCACATATAGTCTTTGTAATGAATAATATTAGTCACATAAATATATTCTTATTATTGAGATTTATTCAAACCCTTTACTTTTTATACTTTCCTTGAATTATTCAGCCTCGACACATTGATACAAAGATGCAAATTGCCGATATGCTGACAAAAAGCTTAGGGACACAATAGCTAACATTTTTACTTGCCAAACAATTTGCATGCTTCAACCTAAAGGGGATGGGGGAATATTGAGATTTATTCAAATTCTTTCTTTCTTTCTTTCTTTTTTTTTTTAAAAAAAATATATCTTTTCGTTGAATTATTCCAAACCTTTTGATAAATTCCGTAAATAACCTTATGTCTTTGATTATTCATTTCTATGTAATATTCATTCTCATAATAATGAGAAATTGTTAGTAAACGAATTCTTCTTTGATATCATCATTACCATCTTTTAGACTTGTTGTGTCATGTGTGTCGCTTGATCCAGTTTCCCAAATTACGCCCTCGTCTCACTCTTGGGCCCGGGCACATCAGATGCATTGTACTAATTTGATTGTTATTGGATGTGTTTTGTTATATAAGAATTCAATCATATAAAAAATCATTTTTATAAACCAAAACAAGTCTTATAATTCTACCAATGCGAGACAAATTTATTTCAAAGTTTTAATGTTTCTATCACACAATTTGAAACATCGATATCTAATTTATCTTAATTTTTTTTTTTAAATGGTTTGCTATGTTATGTGTAACAACCGAAAATTTCGGTAACCGTTTATGTCCAAATTTATATAAACGTTCGTAAAGTAATTATGATCAAAAGGATATAAACGATAAAATATCTGATAATGTATGGACACGTTATAAAGCCTATCAATAACGTGTAAAAATTTCTCTTACCGTTTGAGTTCGTAATTTTTATGAACAATCCTGAAGTGATTACGATCACTTAATATAAGCGGGATCGTTATACGATAAAATAGGACAAGATATAAGCTCGTGAATATTAAAAATATGTGATCAAAGTAGAAGGGAGTTTTAAAAATAGAGGACCAAAGTTCAAGGGCTAAAATGTAAATTTTAAATTAATTGAAATCTCACCAAATCATGATTTGGATGGTGTCGTTTTTTTTTTATATATATTTAAATGGACAACTCAATTCAATTTAAGGATTGAGTCAAATATCCAATAAATTTTCTAACGCAATCCATTCAACCGACTTAAGACTTTATGCACCGCCTCTCTAAAGCACTCAATTTATGTGTCTTTTGACATCAACAAACCTATTTCGTTGATCATTTGCTCGACGCTGCAAACAACAATCTGCAATATGTTAAACCCTCAAATCAGTATGATTAAGCTGTAAGATTATCATATGCAAGTTGGAGATCATCTATACAACTTCGGATCATTAGTTTTGATCGAAAATCCGTCTGAACAGGTATTGATTTGATTTCTTTTACTAGTTTGCTACTATATGGATTAGATCTAATATTGGGAAGTTATTTAGTGGTTATCACTGTTGATTAAGAACACTAAACAAGAACAAACATGTGGGTTTGTTGACATGATCAAGATCCTCTTAATACGTATGAAATCAGTTAAGAGAATCTTAACGCATGGGAATGGATATGAGAATACACTTATCTAAGCCGAGTAAATAAATAATCTTTAAGCATAACAAGATTGTAGAGATAAAAATGGTCAAAATGAGTGGAAGCGAAATTTGAAATAAAGCTCCGATTGAAAGTTATGACATGCCGAAGTTTCGAGCGGTAGTCGTAAATCTGAGCATCTTCATGATAAGTATTATAAATTTATCTCAAGTTATTATTAATTGAGATAAATAATATTAAGTTTATAAACTATTCGGGTCTGGCAAGCTAAAACTTGTATTTGAGATAACTATAACGTAGTCGTTGTGCTACCAGTTTAGAAACCCTGAAAAAGAGGGTTTATATTATATGATAAGGTTATAATTATGATAAGATATCCATATTATTAGGATATCATTCTGAACGTGAAAAAGTAAAGAAAGGAAGAAAGCTAGCAGATTGTGTCTTATTAAGCTCAGGTGAGTTATTATAGCCTGTTTTAAATGTTTTATCATTTTGGGCTGATATGCATGTTATGAAGTTATTTTATGAAAATGATTGTATGTATGTATAAAGTTATTGTATGAAAGTGATTTTAACCTGATTATGGTCAGGTAAAGCATGTTTTTAGGGAAGTATGTTTTCAGATAAAGAATGTTTTAAAGTAAAGAATGTTTTAAGTCTCAACTACTGTTGAGAAGTAAATGATTTTAAATTTCAGCTGAGATGTAATGAATATGTTAAGTCTCAATGATGATTGAGAAGTAAATGATTTTAAGAATCTCAGCTGAGATATAACGAATTTTTTTTTTTTGTCTCAACTGCGGTTGAGAAAGAAATGATTTTTGTAAGACACTCGACCGAGGTCGAGAAGAAATGTGTTATGAAAGTCCCGACTGTGGTTGGGCAAAACATGAGCACTGCGGTGAAAGGAGCTGCTTCTGCTTATGATGGTTTAAATGATTTAAACCATGTTATGAATATGAATGATATATGTAAAGAAGTCTTGTACCGGTATGAGCCGTCAACTTCGGTTGATGGATTAAGAGTCCTGTGGAAACACGGGCCTACCGACTGTGTGTCGCCAGTTGATGGAATCTTATGCATGTGTAAGTTAGCGACTTCGGGTTGATAGTTTAAGAGCCTTGTGCTGCACAAGACTGTTTGACCTCAGGGTCAGCAGTCGACGGTGAAGTTCCTTCACTGTATAAATGATGTTATGATGATATGTATGTTATGTAATTATGTTATGATGTTATGTATGTGATGAAATTATGATATGAGAACAGGTTGTTATGTATTTAAATTATGTCATGTGATGACATGAAGAATAAAGATTTTTCTAAGAAATAAAACTTAGAACTCACCAGCATAAAGCTGACTTGTTTTACATGCATATCAGGTTGAATAGTTGAGAAAGGAGATCGGGAGGGCTCATGGCATATGTTGAAGACTACCTCTAGCATAGACTGGCTATGTTATAAACCTAATAATGATATGGGCTATGTAGTAATGTTTGTTTAAGTTTGTTAATATTTATTTAATCGCCGCCTTAAATTCCGCTGCTATTTAATGTAAATATGAAATAAAGGGTATGGGTTTAATGATTACCAACCGAGGGGCTCGGGGCCTCTCAGTTGGTATCAGAGATATATAGTTTGAGAGATCCGGTCATCCCTAATGGCTGGACTTAGACTGAAATTGGGACAAAATGAATGCCAGTCAAGGGTAGTTTGATGCCATGAGCATATGACCTTAGAGCTTGTTATGTTTAAGATATATATTAAATTAGCATGATGTTGCGAATGATAATGTGTTCATGATTGGGAATGTTTAGAACTTATAAGTGAGGTAAATAGTTAATTACACTTGATCAACGTCATTAACAATTTACAATGCTTATTACGTCCTGAATTATTACCTTGATTAACACATGGTTGTTTTGCAACATGTATAGAAAACTAAAATGGTAGGCGAAGGTACAGAAGGTGGACGTAGTAGAGGTCGAGGCCGACCACCCAAAAATAAGAATAAGAAGCAAACTGAGGAAGTACCAAGAGTGAATGATGAGAGGAAACCGAAGTACACTGAAGAAGAAAATGAAAGGAAGAACTTAGACTTGACCCCGGTGTGGTAAAGGCAATATCTATTGAAGTTCGTAAATTTTTAAAAGACCTATTACCCTCAGATAGAACCAAAGCTGAAAAGGAAACTACTAAAGAGGAGCTACTGCGGAAGAGGAGAAAGCTAACAGCTCTAACATAGAGCACGATGAAGATGAGGTATTGATCAATCAATGCTAAAGGTAAGGGTTCGGGTACAAATGACCCAAGGATGTGATTATAAAGCTTTTAAAGGGTGCAATATCCACCATTTGATGGTAAGAAAGATGCGGTGGCTACCTGCCATTGGGCTTCAGCTATGGAGGCGTTGTTATTGAGATCAGTGAATGTCGAGTTGATCAAGCTGTGAAATTTGCAGCTCATTCATTTACTGAAGAAGCTTTACACTGGTGGAACACGGTCAAGCAGTCAAAGACCACTACTGATGTGGAGGGCATGAAATGGGAAAACTTAAAGGAATTAGTTATGAAACACTTTTGTCCAAAGAATGAAATTGATAAATCGAAGGAAATTTCTGACTTTGAAAAAGCTGGACGTATGAATCACCGGGCAATATACGTCAAAAATTTAATGAAATGTCAAGACTGGTTCCTCATTTGGTAAACACGGAGGAACGTAGGATGAAGTTATATGTGGAAGGACTACCACCTAGAGTCCGAACACACGTGAAGCGCTGCTCCCAGAACTTTTGAATCGGCCATGGAGATTAGCGGTATTGTCTGGGATGATGTATTGGAAATTGAACCCAATAAAGGAAGAACCTAAGTAAAAGTGGTCATCTAGATTTAAAAGAAACCGAAAATGACAAACCAGGGCCCCCTATAAAAGGTTTAGAAGGGAAGAATTTGAACATGCACTAAATGTGGAAGGAGACATAACAGGGGAGAATGTCTTCTGGGGACTACTTTGTGCTACCGTTGGTGGAAAACTGGACATTTCTCGAATAATTGTCCAAGTATGCCAAAATGTTATATTGTGGTTGAATCGTCACGTGAGCAAGAATTGTTTAAAACCAAAGATAATGCCTACTGAAGCCAGCAAACCTGAAAGTAGCAAGGGAGGTGAGAAGCTAAAGCAAAAGCTCGTGCCTTTACTATGACTAAGGATCAGGCTAGATAAAGACCCGGATGTGGTGACAGGTACATTCTTGATTAACGATATCCCTGCTTCAGTGCTATTTGATTCTGGTGCAAGTATGAGCTTGTGGCTATTACTTTTTGTGATAAACTGTGTGCTAATATTAAAAAAAAGATAGAAAATGCCTTTAATATAGAAATGCTCTTGGTAAATCCACTAGAGTAAGGATGTCATTGATGATGATTGTTACATTGATATAGAAGGTCATAGATTCCTGTTAAGTTGTTTGTAATTACGTTAGGAGGTTTTGAGTAGTTTTGGGCATGGATGGTTGGCCAAACATGAGGCTAACATTGTCTGCCGACGAAATATGATTTTCTTAACGCTCTTAATGGAGTTCAGTAACGGTTTACGGGGATAAAGTGTTTAACGTGCCTAAAGTCATTTCAATGACTAAGGCAAGTGAATTTATGAGGCGAGGGTGTGGGGCTTATCTGGCCTATGTTATCGATAAAGAATTTAAAGTAAAAGAATTGGAAGACGTACCCGTGGTGTGTAACTTTCTGATGTATTTCCTGAGGATTTGCCAGGAATTCCACCGATCGGGAAATCGAATTCCAAATGATGTTGTGCCAGGAGCTCAACCTGTAGCCAAGGCACCGTACCGTCTGGCTCCAACAGAGATGAAAGAATTAATGACCCACCAACTACAAGATCTTCTAGACAAAGGTTTTATACGACCAAGTGTGTCACCTTGGAGTGCACCAGTGTTGTTTGTAAAGAAAAAGGACGGAAGCATGAGAATGTGTATTGATTATAGGGAATTGAATAAGCTTCACATATAAGAATAAGTATCCGTTACCAAGAATTGACGATCTATTGACCAATTACAAGGTGCAGTTGGGTTTTTAAAATAGATCTCAGATCAGGGTATCATCAACTAAAGGTGAGAGAAACAGATTATTTCGAAGACAGCTTTCGCACACACGTTATGGACATTATGAGTTTCTTGTGATGTCTTTTGGGTTAACAAATGCTCCTGCGGCATTTATGGATTTAATGAATCGGGTGTGCAGACCTATGTTAGATCGATCAGTGATTGTGTTTATTGACGACATTTTGATATACTCAAAGAGTGAAGGTGATCATGCGTGTCATATACGGAAGTACTTGATGAAGTAAAGAAGAGAAAAGCTTTATGCTAAGTTCTCTAAATGTGCCTTTTGGTTACGAGAAGTGCAGTTAGTTCCTAGGTCATGTTATTAGTCCAGAAGGCATAATGGTGGACCCAGCTAAAGTAGAGGCAGTAATGAAATGGAATTCCGAAAACACAACGGAAGTTCGTAGCTTTCTCGGATTAGCAGGTTACTACAGAAATTTATTCAGGATTTCCTCAGGATTGCTACAACGTTGACAAAATTGACTAGGAAGGAAGTAAAAAATATGACTGGGGTCCAACTCAGGTCCAAGCTTTTGAAGAGTTGAAAAAGAGATTAACTGAAGCTCCTATTTTAGCACTGCCGGATGGCAATGAAGACATGGTTGTATCTCAGATGCGTCGTTATTTGGGCTTGGGTTGTGTACTTATGCAAAGGGGAAATGTAATAGCATATGCCTCAAGACAATTGAAAACACATGGGCTAATTATCCAACACATGATTGGAATTGGCGCTGTGGTTATTTGCTTTAAAAATTTGGAGGCACTATTTATATGGAGTTAAATGTACCATCTACACAGATCATAAAAGCCTAAAATACTTCTTTGAACAGAAAGACTTGAATATGAGACAAAGAAGATGGCTTGAGCTACTCAAAGATTATGACTGTGAAATTTTGTATCACCCGGGCAAGGCCAATGTGGTGGCTGATGCTCTAAGTCGTAAGACAGAACACTCTGCTATACAAGTTAAATCTTACAGTTTGGTAATCACACCAAATTTTCTAAATGAACTCAAGGATGCGCAGAAGGAAGGATTAAAGGAAGAAAAATGTGGGATATGAAAGAATCTTTGGTCAAGTTAAGAATCTGGGAAGAAAATGAATTTGGTGTTAAGATCCGATTTGGTCGAATGTGGGTTCCACGAAATGGGGACATTAGGTCAAGGATTCTAGACGAAGCACATAAGTCACGTTACTCTATTCATCCTGGTGCAACGAAAATGTATCAAGACCTTCGAAAGGATTATTGGTGGCCAGGTATGAAGTTTAATGTAATGCAATACGTAAACAATGTTTGACATGTGCACAAGTAAAGCTGAACATCAGAAACCCTATGGTTATGTGCAACCTTTAGAAGTCCCCGGAATGGAAATGGGAACACATCACTATGGATTTTTATTACCAAGTTGCCTCTTACGGCGAAACGTCATGATGCTTTGGGTGATTGTAGACCGGTTAACGAAAAGTGCTCATTTCTTACCTATACGTGAGACTTATACGTCAGAGAAACTGTCTGAGTTATTTGTGAAAGAGATCATTACAGACATGGAGTTCCAGTTTCTATAGTGTCCGATCGTGACACACGATTTGTTTCAAGATTTTGGACAACAGTCATGAATCAATGGGTACAAGACTCAATATTAGCACTGCATATCATCCTCAAACAGACGGACAGTCTGAAAGGACTATCCAAACCTTAGAAGATATGTTGAGAGCTTGTATTATTGATTTTGGTGGTAGCTGGGATGATCATTTACCATTAGTGGAATTCTCATACAACAACAGCTATATGCTAGTATTGGCATGCCACCATATGAGGCATTGTACGGACGGCGTTGTAGAACACCTGTGTGTTGGGGAGGAGTAGGACAGAAAGAAGTGGGAAGTAAAGCTGCAGTGTTAGATTGACAGAAAAACTTCAACTAGTTAAAGTGCGAATGAAAGCTGCACAAGATCGACAAAAGTCTTATGCTGACAAAAGAAGAAGACCAATAGAGTTTGAAGTAGGTGACCAGGTACTGTTGAAAGTTTCTCCATGAAAGGAATTATTCGATTTTAGGAAAGAGGGAAGCTGAGTCCGAGTTTTATTGGACCTTTTCGAATAATGGCACGAGTCGGTAAGGTAGCCTACCGATAGAATGCCAGATGAACTGAGTGGAATTCACCCGACATTTCATGTTTCACATTTGAGAAATGTCTGGCAGATGATGTAGCATATGTGCCGTTTAAATGATATTGAAGTTGATGAAAGGTTAAACTACATAGAAGAACCGGTGGAAATTGTTGACACGAAAGAAAAAAAGAAAAACAATTACGCAACAAGACGATTAGACAAGTTAAGGTTCAATGGAAGCACCGAAAATGATCTGAGGCTACATGGGAAAACCGAAGAGGAGATGAAACGACTCTACCACATTTGTTTGAATGTAACAGGTTTCGAGGACGAAACCTATTGTAAGGAGGTAGACTTGTAAAAACCGAAAATTTCGGTAACCGTTTATGTCCAAATTTTATATAAACGTTTCGTTAAAGTAATTATGATCAAAAGGATATAAACGATAACAAATATCTGATAATGTATGGACACGTTATAAAGCTATCAATAACGTGTAAAAATTTCTCTTACCGTTTGAGTTCGTAATTTTTATGAACAATCCTGAAGTGATTACGATCACATTAATATAAGCGGGATCGTTATACGATAAAATATGGACAAGATATAAGCTCGTGAATATTAAAAATATGTGATCAAAGTAGAAGGGGTTTTAAAAATAGAGGACCAAATTTCAAGGCTAAAATGTAAATTTAAATTAATTGAAATCTCACCCAAATCATGATTTGGATGATGTCGTTTTTTTTTAATATATATTTAAATGGGACAACTCAATTCAATTAAGGATTGAGTCAAATATCAATAAATTTTCTAACGCAATCCATTCAACCGACTTCTTAAGACTTTATGCACCGCCTCCTCTCTAAAGCACTCAATTTATGTGTCTTTTTGACATCAACAAACCTCTTTCGTTGATCATTGCTCGACGCTGCAAACAACAATCTGCAATATGTTAAACCCTCAAATCAGTATGATTAAGCTGTAAGATTATCATATGCAGTTTGAGAGAACATCTATACAACTTCGGATCATTAGTTTTCGATCGAAATCCGTCTGAACAGGTATTGATTTGATTTCTTTTACTAGTTTGCTACTATATGGATTAGATCTAATATTGGGAAGTTATTTAGTGGTATCACTGTTTTGATTAAGAACACTAAACAAGAACAAACATGTGGTTTGTTGACATGATCAAGATCCTCTTAATACGTACGAAATCAGTTAAGAGAATCTTAACGC